>JACJUY010012987.1:0-20808 GCA_014220935.1 Platorchestia sp. MABIK | reverse complement strand
AACGAAATTCAAGTTAAAAAAATAAGGACTAGGTTATGATTCAGCCCTCCGTCTGGTCGACAACCTCAAAATCGCTTTTAAATAACTTGAAATGAACATTTTTAATCGGGGGTTAAGGAAGTTTATTCCAGCAGATGAAGATGGTATCGCGAAGATCGTTCACCGAAATGTTATCAATTTCTGTTGACTTTCTGTACTAGCCATCACCAAACGTTGGTTGTCGGTTTCAAATCTGCAGAAGAGCCTGGATAACGTGAAAGAGGGACACCATTCTCTTGATAAAAAGTTTTGTTCCCGTGGGCATTGTGGATCACTGCAATATTCTTTAGGAAGAACTATCCATCACCAAACAAGCGTTGGCCTTCCTTTGCACCATTGCAATGGAATCTCTCTATCATGTTTTTTCTAAACATTTATTATAAATTCTAGAGTACGCAACAAAATGAATACATTTTCCCAATTGTTCCCTAAATCATCTGTTTCGACTTCGACTATTGAAATTGGTATTATGATACCCATATGTGTACATCAACTAGGGATCCTTATGCTAAGATTTTTTAAGGCCAATGACATATTTTGTATCATCTTCATTGAAAATAAACTGTTTTTCTTTTCTTTCTTGCTTTCTTTCTCGGCTACATTTCAACGTTATCACCCACTGTTTGACGTCCAATTGCTAAGTTTTATAATTTGAAGTCCCATTGTGCGCCTGGAAGAAAAGGCATCCCATACCATGACGGAACCTCCGTCACTATGGCACGTAGAAAACGTTTCAGCGGGCAACTTTTTGTCGTGACAGTAACGGTGGTAGACATTAGGGCCATTGCGCACAACTTTTTCTCATCAGAGATCAAAACCCATGATTTTCAAACTCATTGGTTTGGTGTGTCTCGGAAAACTCTACACGGTTTACTCTGTGACGTAGAAGCAGACGAGGCCTCCGCAGACTCTTTTCAATTTATAAAACTTTTTGCCTCAAGTGTTACAGCATGGTAATTGAAATGCAATCGGCATAGTGAGTGTTTTAATCTGCCTCGAACATCGTTCGCTGCTCTAACGGACGATCCAACGGGTTCTTTATCTCAATGTTGAGGATTTTTTTTCTGGTCTGACACTAGACTTCTCTGTTCCATGAAAGCCAAGGACTGTCAGTAAACGGCAAACCGGTGTTTTACTGAGTTTAATCTCAGCTAAGATTGCACATTGTAACGTGCATGTCAGCAATCTGACCACGTTCAAAAGAGGATAGTTTGCAGCCCTTGGGCATTATGATATCTTTACACTGTGAGCGACGACCTCTTATTCAGGGGAAATTCACGAATTTTTTACTTTTAAACTTTTTGTGCTACCTGGAATTAAATGTTTGGTCAGCTGACATGCAGTTCCGTTACTGATGACGTAAATTTCTGAATGAATTATTAGACAAATAGTGTTTGTCTTCCTCATCTTTCACCTTTACCGATGGGTACACCCCAGCTGGGAAACTTCGAAAGTCTATGAATGTAAAAAATTTTTTTTCTGTTTTCGATTCGCTTCACCCGAACGAATGGTTCGTGTCAAATAACTTTACCAATTGAGTATTTGTCACAATTTGAACACGAAGAATGCAGGTTGATGACGTTAGGCGCGCAGGCGCAAACGAATTTTCCTAGGATGCTTCAAGGACGAATTGCAGAACGGCGTTTTTCGCCTCGTTCATGAGATCCGACGCGTAAATCAGGAGCATGAATTGTTTACTATTTCTTCTTCTAGAGTAGATTGTGAAGCCTGAAGGGCTTTCATCAAGGGCATTCATGGGCTGCATTTGGTCTTTTGTTTTATATGCACGGTCATTTTTTGTTTGTTTTGACTTGCTTTTACATGCACGGTAATTTCTTTGTTTGTCTTTACATGTTTTTACATGCACGGTCATTTTTTTGTTTGTTTTTACATGTTTTACTTGCACGGTCATGTTTTTTTTTGCTTGCTTCTATATGCAGGGTCATTTTTTTGTTTGTTTTTACATGTTTTTACATGCACGGTCATTTTTTGTTTGTTTTTACATGTTTTACTTGCACGGTCATGTTTTTTTTGCTTGATTCTATATGCACGGTCATTTTTTTGTTTGTTTTTACATGTTTTTTTCATGCATTTCATTTGTTTCTAACCATCCTAATTTGAACAGTATCAGTAACTGAAGCACAAGCGTGAGACTCATTTGCCGTGTCCTACGAAGAGATTTTTATCAAAGTTGCATCCTGTTTTATTGTCAGTAAAGTATTTATTAACCATTGCAAACGTTGAGTAAACTCATTTTGAGTAAACTCATTAAGGAACACATTTTTATGTTTTTCATGATATTATCAAAAAAAACATAATTTTATTCGAGCATTTCCATAGCTATCGTGTTACCTATTAAGGGTCATTAACTAACTAAGAACCTTTGCATTAAAACATCCTTACGACTCATCGATGAACTACATTTTATCAAGCAGCTTCAGAGCAAATATGCAGTCCTTTATCTTTTTCTACTTTTTTAAAGCATCACAGAGCTACAATGCTGAGAAATAAAACAGTTTGTCTCCAATAAAGTTGATGCATGAGTTGTATAACATTGGGTTTTAAAATATCTTAACATTAAGATCCTCAGTTGATATTTACACATGGGTATCGTAATATCCATGTCAATTGTCGAAACAAATGATTGAGAGAAAGGCACGAAAAATTGTATTCAAGTACGAAGAGTAAGTTTGCTGTGAAAGGCATCAACTCAATCATTGTCAATGCAGAGAGTCATTAAATCGAACCCAAATAAAGGCATTTCCTAAACAAAAATCAACTGTGAAGGGCATCAACCCAGCAATAATAGTCGAAAGAAGCCAAATAAAGGGCCCTCGATTTAAAAAAAACTGCCCGTCAAATTAAGCGGCAAGAAAAACTTTGAATTTTTAATAGGAGGAATGAAAGCATTTCTTCACGCATAACATTTACGAGAACATTTCATGTCACATATTTTGCAAGGAAATACTGGCGTAAAAAAGTTTCTGAGAATCCATTACACTCAGTCGTGAAGAGTTGGAACTGTTTTTTTCCTGCCTCTATCCTGCTTAGTTGCTTGAAGAAAAACAAGCGAGAAATTGCCTGAAGCCTGGGGATTTCATTCGACTTGAGCATAATTTGGCCCTGAGATGCGGAGTTTTTTTTTCGGCGTCCATTTTTCGAGCATTTGATGATCTTTGGATCACTGTAATAGCAATGTCGAAGCTTCAGAGGAAAATTAGTTTTATCTTAATTGGCCGGACTGTTTAAGGCATTCTTTAAAATTTTTTAGGGATCTTTAAATCTCTCTAACAGCGATGTTGAAGCTTCAGAGAGAAGTGAGTTTTAAGGTTAAACGAGCACACTGTTTGAGACATTCATTTAATATCTTTAGGGATCTTTAGACCACTGTAGTGGGAAAATCGAAGCTTGAGAGGAAAATTAGTATTATGATGACCGAGCAGACTGTTTAAGGCATTCCGATAGCAGTCCTCAAAACCTGGAAATAAATCGTCAGTCACTTCAAGAAAGGCCTCATTGGCAAACAATGCACAGTATGTTGCTTGCTTGATGAGTAGAAGTCACTCTATAAACTGGTTACCTGATCACTTAAAAAGTCCAGAAAATACAGCCCAACAGCCCAGTTTAAAAAAGATAAATGGGATGGAGCCGACACTAAATGAACGCTAAGGACCTCGAGCCAACATCAGGAAAAAATTCAAAGAATTAAAGAAATACTGGCAAGACAAAATAAAACGTCCCACATTCAAAAATAAATTGTGTGGAGTCTATACTTAATGAACGCTTCGAGCCATCGTAAAAAAATGCTAAGAATCGAAAAGTACTCACTAGAGCATTGCACACTTTATCATACATTTCGAGAGATGCTTGCACTGCAGCTATTTAGAGAAGACTACAGTGCGGCAAAAACTAAACACAGGTAAAATGAGAAAATGACGAAATACGTCATTGAAATATGAATAATACATAACAGAGGGCTCCCTACAGTTACATTTGACCAACAGTGGTTAACGAACTACAAAAAACTACAAATTTCCTTTTCTTGGGGGGACAATTTAACTCTATGACTGCGACATGAGCCACCGGTGGTCACTGAGGGAGTTTTCATAACGCTACTGACTGACCAGTGGTCACAAACTCAGTTTTCATAAACACTAAATCAAAATTAAATGAAGACACGATCCAGTTAACATTTGCTATTTTCAACATTTTGTACTACAATTGACTTTAAATTTGACTTACATTTTGAACTCCAGTTTTACCAGCCGCGGTCAAAGTGTTAATAATAACCATCTAAAGAACGTCAAAAGTGACAGAATAGAAAGTTGTTTGTTGTATTTCGTCTTTTTTCCTTTTTTTTATCCATTTTAGTGATGGAGAAAAAAATTTATTCTCGGGTTCTTTGGACAACCGAAATTGCGCGATGAGAGTACATATATATATAAATACATATGTATATATATTACTTGAAATATATTTGGTAATATATTTACATATTTTAATTTCTATATATACATATGTATGAAGCAGACGTCATTAACTTTAACCCTTTTCTAATTCACGCCAAACAAAACAAAGTGTGTATTAGGCCGCCGCCACACGGAGACCAAATGGTAACGTTTCGTCGTAATGGTTTACAGTCAGCGGTCTGTCCAGGGCCACGAAACAATCAGATTTCAGCCTTAGTTTAACCAAACTGGTTCCAAACTAAGGCTGAAATCTGACAGTTTAGTGGCGCTGGACAGACCGAGTAGTGCCGCTGACTGTAGATGATTGTGACGAAACGTTACCATTTGGTCTCCGTGTGATGGCGGCCTATAGCTGATAAAAAAAATATTTCCTTGATTTTTAGTACTATTAATATCATGTACCTATTCTACGTAAGATGAAAAAGTAATTAAGAGAGTAGAGGGGTTAAAACCCCCCAAAAAAGAGTCATTTGAATATACCTATTGTAGTTTTTCATGGATCCATAATGATATCAATATTTAAAATCATTCGATACATATTTGTGGAAATCCTGTATATCTATTCCAACTAGTGCAATGCCCGTTAAAATTCGGTTAATATAATATCTTTGGTTTTTGAGAGAAAAATCGATCTAATTGTTCCGCAACGATTTAAAGAATTTCATTCCTTTTTTCTTGAGTTTTAAATTCTCGTTCCACTCTATGATGTTCAGCGTCATGCCGCAGAATTTCCTAGCTTCTTTCATGTGTTAAACTCTTTCTAGCTACTCGGTGCTGCTCTGCATTATTCCGTAGAATTTCCAAAAGCAGTTCAAGGGTTAAATTAGCTCTAGCTTCTCGTTGGCGAGCAGCATTGCTTCGTCTTGCCATTTCGCTTTGTTCATCCGATCGTCTTCGGCGTTTTTCTTGCTGTCGAAGTCTTGCTACTTCTTTCTTGCGGTTGGACACATTTCTATCCATGGAAGCCACTTTTGCCGGAATTTTATTCTGAAATGTCGTCTATTATCTCTTCGGAGCTTTTCAAGAAAATTAAAATTTCGAAAACAATAACTCAATTCCAAAATCTTGGGCCTTATACTAAGTTGTAGCCAGGTTACTGGTTAAACGAATTTAAAACATTTCTTTTCGCATTATCAATTAAAAATATCTAAGCAGAATGATGAATTTCAACAGCGAAAGCTCCAAAGAAAATATCCATTTGTAAAAATTTGCCTTGCAAAATTTTGCCTAAATTTGTAAAAATAAGCCAAATAAGCCTTGCCTAAATTGTAGACCACTGTAGTGGGAAAATCGAAGCTTGAGAGGAAAATTAGTATTATGATGACCGAGCAGACTGTTTAAGGCATTCCGATAGCAGTCCTCAAAGTGGCCGAGTGCACAGAGAGCTTGCGTTCTGTGCTTCCTGCACGGGTTCGAGCCCTGTACGCAGCAGTTGGCGTGAAAAACGCTGACGCGGCAAATCAGGGTCGTTGCCTGCAGTGTGGTCACTGTCCTCAAGGAATGTCACCTGGGCACTAAACGAGAGGAAAATAAGGCCTTAAAGCTCGGGCGTGACTAGGGGCCTGGGGAACCCCTATCACGTACATTCCCTGTAAGAGTATCATTTCAATGATACTCAGTCACTCTCTACTAAAAGAGAAAAAGACTTTGTACATGCCAATATATACCATAAAAATAATCCGATTGCGTATTCTGGATACCATAATGCAAGTGAGAGGGAATTGAATTGCCACAGAAAAATAATGCAATAGAATAATTTCTTGTTTTTCTTAAGCTTTATCCTTGTTGCTATCAAAGCTATCGATTAGAAGAAAGGGTCAAAAGGACGGACGGACGAGGCTTTTATTATTATAGTGATAGAGATAGTAATAAAAACCGTGATTTCAATTTGTTTATTACTCCCGTAAAGTAGTGAGGCCCGTATCAAAGATTCACTCATTGAGTACTTCCGTCAATACGTATAGATACCAATAACAAATTTAAATATCTGTTTACAAATAAATGCACAACGCTGTTATTCCTGTGGATAATCATTGAAATTCATTCTTATGTCTCCATGAAAAGAAAATAGTTAGTGGAATAAAAAGAAATCCTTTGAAGTATTAATTCTATACAGTTTTACGAATGCAATATATCTCTGGCTTGAAAATTGCCGTTGTTTTAGACGGCTTGTAAGAAGTATTACAAGTCAGCGCACTGCTTCACAGCACCGGCCGTACGTAAGCGACGTCCTTCAAAACAAATGCTCAGAGCAAACAGTGTCTTATTTTTACCCCATAGATGGACCGCCAGCAGTGTGAGGAATTTAGCACAACTTGTTGCACTGCAGCGGAGTTGGTGCTGCTATAGCGTGAGGTCTACCGCCATATCTCGCCTACCCAGGTGCAGTTTATGGCTTACAAGTTACGTGTTTATCGCTAGATTAAATGTGTGGAAATAAGTAATATCCATTCGTAACCTAACCTTACGCTATAGCGCTAGCTTGAGGTAGATCTCATGCTATAGTGCGGTAGACCCCACGCTATAGTAGCACCAGAGGAGTTTACATCAAGTCATACCCATCAAGTCATCAAGTCATCAAGTCATCAAGATTTTAAGACATCAAGTCGTACCCACAGTGGCCGTACCTTTTGCCTTGCAGATGCACGAAAAACCTCACACGTGCGCAGGCGCGATGGCGGCTTTTTGTGGCACTTAAGAGACAACACTCAACCCAAGTCCGACGGTGGCGTTAGTCCTGTGCCAGCTTTCTCTGGAACTAGACGCCATTGCTCCTCTCTAGAGTCGCCGTGGAAGTGACTCATTAGTATTCATTCGGATAAACTCGTGAGTATAGCGTGGGCAACTTTTAGCCACTCAAGGTGCATGAGAAGTAGATAGTTTTTTTAGAAGTAAGGGTATGGAGGATGTAGATCGCTGCAGCTAGGTCCCAACTCAACACCTCTCATTGTGTTAAATTAACTCGCGAGTATTGCGATGGCAACTTTTTGTCACTCAAGTTGCATGAGATGGTCCCAACAGTTTTTTTGGAGCTAGGGCACGGAGGATGTAAATAGTTCCGGCTAGTGATGTGAGTAATTATATTAGTTTAATTGAAACTAGTATCATTAAACTCACGAGTGGGAAACTTTCTGTTACGGCAAAGGTTCCCAACTTTAGACAGTTTCATCATCTCTGTTCCATTCATCATCTCTGTTACTCCATTAATAATTCAGAGAAATAGTTTTGTGTCGCAAGCTACTTGACTTGTAGGTATACAAGATACCAACTGAAATGGATAACCGATGTATGTCCAGGGTGGGCCAGAAGTAACTGACCCTTTTAATTTGCTAGCTGAGTAAATAGGAAACCGAAATAAACTATGAAAATCTTATTCTTCCAAATGAAAACAAAGTTTTCCTTTTATTAGCAAATGAAAAGGGTCAGGTCCTTATGGCCTACTCTGTATGTAGGATACCGGAACCATATATCAGAACTTAGACTGTTGTATGGTTCCGGTATCACATGTACAATGTACATACATCGGCCACTGGATATATTTTTTGTGAACACCCTGTAGCCATGACCCCAAACTTCCCCATTGGGGTAAAATACCCACAGGTTGGGAAGCTCTGAGTTAGGATGTAGATCAGTTGTATTCATTGCTCGGCTCTCGGAAAAAATAAAAATAAATAAATTAATACATAATTTATGTAATATACGCTAACTTGCAGGAGCTGCGGCTCTCTAAATCAATGCGTTTAACCGAAGGGGCTCTCTTGCAAAAGATGGTGAATGACTCTGATGTAGATGGTTGAGCTCAGGTCAAGGCTATACACCTTCATGACTTCTTAAGCTTAGCAACCTACTTTCATTTACACGTACGGTAGCATGGGTTGCGGAAGTAACGTCAACATACTGTCAAAAACAAGGAACTCGTAAAGGCTTAAATATTACTGTCGTATGCGAAATATTACAGTCGTATGTGAAATATTACAGTCGTATGTGAAATTTTACAGTCGTATGTGAAATATTACTGTCGTATGTGAAATGTTAGTGTCGTATGTGAAATGTTAGTGTCGTATGTGAAATATAACAGTCGTATGTGAAATATTACAGTCGTATGTGAAATGTTAGTGTCGTATGTGAAATGTTAGTGTCAAATGTGAATGTCAAAAGACTGTCGAAAAGAAAAAACTCTCTCCTTTGTGTTGGTTTATTAAACGAATGTACTGGTGTTGTGCATCAAAATCAATCACTGTGAGGTGAAGTGCTATTATTTCTCTTCTATCATACTTCTTAGCTGTTGCCTGTGCGTGATTGTCTCAGAACCGGACTTAGGTAGTAACCTAAAGGTAGTAAAGAAAGAAAGAAAGGAAGAAAGGAAAAGAAATCGTTCTTTTAAAATAACTTAGGTAGTGACTTAGGTAGGGACTTAGGTAGTGACTTAGGTAGTAACTTAGGTAGTAACTTAGGTAGTGACTTAGGTAGTGACTTAGGTGGTAACTTAGGTAGTGACTTAGGTAGTGACTTAGGTGGTAACTTAGGTAGGGACTTAGGTAGTGACTTAGGTAGTGACTTAGGTAGTAACTTAGGTAGTAACTTAGGTAGTAACTTAGGTAGTAACTTAGGTAGTGACTTAGGTAGTGACTTAGGTAGTAACTTAGGTAGTGACTTAGGTAGTGACTTAGGTAGTAACTTAGGTAGTGACTTATTTAGTAACTTAGGTAGTAACTTAGGTGGTAATTTAGGTAGTAACTTAGGTGGTAATTTAGGTAGTAACTTAGGTAGTAACTTAGGTGGTAATTTAGGTAGTAACTTAGGTGGTAATTAAGGTAGTAACTTAGGTAGTAACTTAGGTAGTAATTTAGGTAGTAACTTAGGTGGTAATTTTGGTAGGAACTTAGGTAGTAACTTAGGTGGTAATTTAGGTAGTAACTTAGGTGGTAATTTAGGTAGTAACTTAGGTAGTAACTTAGGTGGTAATTTAGGTAGTAACTTAGGTGGTAATTTTGGTAGGAACTTAGGTGGTAATTTTGGTAGGAACTTAGGTGGTAATTTTGGTAGGAACTTAGGTGGTAATTTAGGTAGTAACTTAGGTAGTAACTTAGGTAGTAACTTAGGAAGTAACTTAGGTAGGAACTTAGGTAGTAACTTAGGTAGTAACTCAGGCAGTAACTTAGGCCATTTCTGTTGACTTAGGTAGCAACCCGAGTACGGGCCGCTTGTTTATGTTGTTTTGTTTTGTTATATTCTGCCATTTTTGAGAAATGGCTGCTGGGAATTATTATTACTATTGCGTGGTGAACATAAACTTACTTATTATGTACAATGATTCAAGGGTTCGTGACGCGAGAATCACAAAGTTTGCCTCCCAAAGAAAACAGTGCTTGTGGCAAATGCAGAGGTGGTTTATGACATTCAGTAGTAGTAGCTTCAGCTCACAAACGACCAAAGAAACTATTCCAATAAGCATAAAAAATATAAACCATCACTCAAAAAATGACCGAAGAAACAATTCCAATATGCGTAAAAATAAAAATTAACCACCACACAAAATTGGCCGAAGAACCAATTCCATCAGGAATAATAATAATAATCGATTACTACATTAAAAACCATAGAAGAAACAATTCCTTCAAGTTTAATAACAAAGTCATAAGGCCATGAAGAGAACCCGACTCAAGGTCTAAAACACGATCTGCGCAAATTCTGGGGCAAGGCCGGTGTCATTTAGTTTTTATGGCTACAGAAAAATTAAATTGCTTCTCCACCATGTTTAGTTTTTATGGCTACAGAAAAACTAAATTGCTTCTCCACCATATTTTCTCAACTCCCTCCAGCTCAACTATATTTTTTACTAAATTGCTTCTCAACCATATTTAGTTTTTCATGGCTACAAAAAAACTCAATTGCTTCTCCACCATATTTTTCAACCATATTTTCTCAACTCCCTCCAGCTCAACCATATTTTTTTACTAAATTGCTTCTCAACCATATTTAGTTTTTCATGGCTACAGAAAAACTAAATTGCTTCACAACCATATTTTTTCGATGTGTCTTGACTTGAATCTGTGCAAAAATATGGGGCGAGAATTGAAATGTCTGATAAATCGTCGAACCCTAGAACTTCAGGGATTTCGCTTCACAACCTAGGAAAAATCCTGACGCCACTGTAATGTCATATGCGACATGTACGAGAGAGAGGACGGTTCAAATCTCCGCTTTATTTACCAAGCTGTCGCTGGAAGCAAACAAAACCAAGGGCAATTATTTTCAACCAATAGACGCCATCGTAAACGTGCAACTGGCAGCATAAACCCTTCGATAGACTTATGTTGCCAGATGCACCGTCACAACAACTTGAATAACCTGATAACCCGACTGCAAATAACAAAATTTCACGAGTGTAACTCCACCAACACAGCTGTGTGAATTGAGTTTGTGCTCAGGTCCCTCTGTACTTCAAGGTTATTGCAAGGAAAACTTTCAGCGGCTCAGAGTATTCCCCAGCTAAATGTGAACACCGAAAAAAATCTGAAAACATGTAGAGCTTGCTATGATGAAAATTACCGAGAAAAATCTGAAAATCTTTCAAGCTCTCAATGGTAAAAATTATTGAGAAAAATCTGAAAATTTTTCGAGCTCTCAACGTACTGTTATTCATGATGCAATACATTCATTTCATTTAGATTGTACTCCCAAAATTTCTGTTCGTTTGGCTGGCTTGAGTGAAGTCGTTCGTTTGTCGTCGAAGGCCGAGGCTTTCATTCATCTGAACTTCATTCAATATGAAGAACAGAGTTAAAATCATTCTCAAAGTACCCGGAAGCGTCGAGGAAGATTTAAATTTCCTGACACTGTTACATCCATATATGGAGTGCGACAGTTTCGATGTTCTATGAGTAAATGTACAATCTGAGGTTAAATGACGAACGTTATCGAAATTCCCTATGTTCTCATTTGTACATATGCTCAAAAATATTTGTCTTTCAGTGACTTTGAACTTTTTGCTAGAGTGAACGAACCTGTGATTGTTGTTAAAATTTAAATGAACATGTATGGAGAGAAATATAGCTAAACTCACGGCATGACTTTTATAAACTATCAATAAAATAGTTAGTGGGCCACAATACGTCCCATGCCATGAACGATGAAAATATATGAGATTAAATAAGAGTGTTATCATCCGAAACTCAACTTCCTGCAACCAGTACTAGGGAAGTGAATATCAGCAATTCCACAGAACTGAAGCGTTATTTAGGCATTCCGATGAGAGAAGTGAGAAATTCTTGAGGTCGGGTTCTGATTTATTTTATCGTCGAATATCTATGATTATTTTTCCCTCTGCATATTTTACCGATGACGCGAGTGTTAAGTATCACATTTTGATCATGAGAGACATAGGTTCTATCCCAGTCCAAGCCCGCGGCATTTTTCCCATGGTATATGCTGCTCATCCTATGGTTACCTAACACGGCGATGGTGGAGAGTGGAAGAGGTCAGAAGAGGCGCTCTTGTGCACATTGAGTTTGCACTTCCCCACTCACTCCTTCCTCTTAGATTGCAGCTGAAAATCACTCCTATAACACAATTTTAACAAAAGAGCGATCAAGAAAGCTCTTTCAAAGGTTACTGCAGACAACCAAACATGAGCTACCCCAACCTAAATGCGAGTGTATAAATACTTTATCAGATGAAAAAAAAACGTTCAAAAAATCGAAAAATTGGCCAATAAAAACTCATCCTTCATAGTTTCTGGTCATAACTTCACCATTGATTCGAAGGACATGAACGCAGAGTGCAGAGATTTCAGAACAAGAAAGTACCAGGGACTAAAATTTGTGAGCTATTGTTTAAATATCATGCAGAAAATCAATGAGGAATTTCGTCAATAGGGGCTTTATTTTTAATCTTTAAATATTTTATTCCCACAAAATTTCCCGTTGGACATTGTCCATGGTCTTCAGAAGCCTTAAGCGCAGGTATGAATTATGTAAATAAACCTGAAAAAGAAAACTCGCCAAACTTTACCTTGCCCCTTAACTTTACTTTAAGCCCTTTGCAATAAAATATCAACATCTAGTTTTTACTTCGTTGAGGTTTATTATAACGGGCAAGTAAAATTAGAGCAAGGTATGTAGATAGACACCCGACAAAAGTAGATGTGCCTAAATGGAACTCATACAACCAAGTCGTGCAAAAACATTTTAATTTCAGAAGGTTTCCCCTGATTTTAAAATAGGTGTTCAGTTTTAGTATGATCTTAAAATGGTGTGCATCTTTCATAATCAATGCCCCAAGACATCACCGCAGTCACCATTATTGGGAAAACGTTCAAAGACTTCACCAGCATGTAACAGAACAAAGAAAAAAAGGATTTCAAAGTTGTGCGAAAACTGTAAGAAATATGTGAAAGTCCATGGAATAAAATTCTAAAGCGTTCACAGCATTAGTGTTATTTATTTCCTGAAAACTAAATCCCCGAGTAAGAAGTTGGTTTTCTTCAGCAAATATCTCGTTGATTTTTGTGTTCCCAACTGTATTTTCCGTTTCACCATATGAAAAATCCCATTAAATGAACTGAGCTTCACCCGTATCAATCGAACTTTTTTACGTTATTTTGCCAACTAGAGTTTTATTCGTGAATTATTTTCTGATGTCACGAAGAGGTCATCTTGAGGCCACAATTTGTAGCCTTGTTGTAGCACGAACGTCGGTCAAAAAAACTAGTGCCATGGTCTCAAAAAGTGGTTTATTTGTTCGACATTCGAACATCCTCTCCCCATTTTAGGCGATGGAAGCGAAGACCTTCTGAATTCCGCATATTTTTCTTTGTGGTATTCTTCATCGTGAGCAAATGTGACATCAAGGTTGTCAAAAATGTCTAAACAGATGTTCGCTTTGCTTAAATCGCAGATTTGCTAAAAATTTAGAAGCGAAGAAAATGCCAATCAAATTAGTCATCCTATAAAAAAAGACAAATCGAAAATAGAGCTGGTCTCCAAAACGTTGCAAATTTTTTTGTTTTTTGAACAAAGAAACTAATCATATTAAAATTTTCTTCGCTCTCAGATTTCGGGACGAGAGAAAATAACGTTGGCTCTCGCCAAAACTAGAAAAAAACGTTTATTAAAAATGCTTTTTTATATTTGATTGTGCTGTTTGACCAAAATTGAAGTTTCATGTATATCGAATTTAAGTTTTATTAATTACAAATATTTTATTTGCAACACATTACGGCTGTGCCACAATTCTACAATTTGCTCGTGCTTCTACACATTGTGCTCTTTACTGTGATTTTAAAAACGCTCATTTTCCCTAAAAAGAAAACTGAAAATAAATTGCCCTCTTGAGTGCAATGACACGAAAAATGCACCTGCGTAGACATTAAATTGAAGCCAATAGAAAACTGCATGAAAATTAACAACACGGAACTTTCATAGAGTTTGAAAGATTTTTCTTCTCCAGCTCAACACATTCCATAAAGATTGTGAAATTCAGAAACATCTGTTTATGTCACCGTTGATAAAATGATTACTGTGTAAATTCAAACACTTGGGAAAATTACTTTCAAGGTTTCCCCAGTGCACGCTAAGACAATAACAATCAAAACTATTCATAAAAGTCATCCGTAGTAGCAAAAAATATTGTCCGAGCTGCGACTGAGCTCAAAACATCTCCCTTTTTATTATTTCTATCTTTTCATGGACTCAAGGACTGTCGTTTTTTTGCGCATTAACTCATGTGAAGCACTGAAAGACTTTGCTTTTTGTTCTGCATTAACTCAGGTAAAATGATGAAAGACCTCTTTTTGTTTCGCATTAACTGATGTGAGACATGTTCCTGAACTCTCTGGGCAAATTTTGCATACAAGCTAAAGAACGTTTCCACCAGCGTAAATCCCTTTCACGTGGACTACCCGCAAAAACATGTAGGGGCACTGCAGCGGCTGCTCGGGCTGGCATCAAAGAAGTTGGGTAATCCCGACCCCGGTTTTTGCTAGGTTTACACCCGCAAAAAATTCTCGGTTTACTTCTGGGCACAGTCAAAGGTTGATCATATCTGCACAGTCATTTTGAGAGGTAGGATAAATAATGTTAGCAGAAATGAAATTGCAACCTGTGCATCAGCTGTGCCACATCTCAATGCTAGACTGAAGCCCTGGATTCCTTTTAATGTTGGTGAGTGGAAGGATGATTAATTCGAAGTCCCAGCTTCAAGGTACACTCCAAGAAGTACGGCGCAGTTAGTTTATTCTGAAAACTTCACTTTACCACTTATAAAAATGTTTAAACTCATTTCATCGACTTCATTGACGTAGATAAGTCAATGATTGACTTAGATTGCCTTAAGATTGACTTAAATAAGTCAAGTACGGCGCAGTTTGTTCATTCTCAAAACTTCACTTATGAAAATATTTAAACTTATTTCATCGATTTCATTGACTTAGGTAAGTAGTTTTATTATTGGAGTACCAGCAAAGTAAAAAAAGCATTACCACAGAGGTTAGAAGAAGAGGCTTTGGATTTCCCCAGACTGCGTTGATTAGATGTGAAAAAAGACGCAACTTAGGATCCCGTTTCTTGTGACTCGGGAAAAATTTGACCATTGAAATTTTTCGTTTGAAATTTTCCCGTAAAATACTTGAAAACTGCTCTCAATTGAAAGACATCATTCCAAGAATAAAGGGGATCTTGGATAAATTCTAAAGCGACTGCAATAAAATTTTATTGTACGTTAATTTGTTGTAGGTCCTGTAGAAGACGTAAGTCTGGTCTCAAATGAAGGGGTGTTTTCTGCTTTTTGCATGCTTCAATAGGCTTAAAAAAGGTCACCTTGAATATCCTGTAGCTTTTGTACTCTGAGGGAATTTCTTCCTCCATTCAAACAGTTGGCACGTTCATGGTATTTTCTTCTTCAAATTAGTTGTCATAGATAAATGCATGTACAGTAAATGAGGTTTGAAATTATTTCATCTACTTTAGTCGTAAGTAGATGAATGAATTCATTCATTGACATTGAGAAGTAACTTTATCATTGGAATACCTACAAAAGGGCTTTTGAGTGGTATTTATACATGGGACGTACGTTCACCAAAAGCTAGCGAACTCCCCTCACAGATTCTAAGACAAACTTAAAAATGAAGCAATTTAAATGTAATTACCTACTACTGAAAATTTGATGTACATAATCTAATGACAGATTAAAATTACCAAGTTATTTAACTTCTTTTTAGCATAGTTAATAGACAAATGGGTAAGTGCAGCTTTCTACAAATAACAGTTTCTTGACTTTTGAAAGGTTCAGTGCTTATACGTCACTTTACACTTTGGGCCAGAAAGACCCTGGTTCGACACCATCTCGCAATAGTGATATTTTAACTAAAGTAAAAACAGTTCCTCTCGTCATCATAGAAAACGGTTAAGATGGGTTGAATATGTTTTAGAGCAATTAAGTCTCTTATTGATTAAGCTTCGACCTCGCTAACTCCCTTCCCTCAGCTTAAAGAAATTAAAAAATTATTTTACAACGTGATAGTAACAATGGGGCAATCAAAAAAGATACTGCTGTAAAAAATAAAATTGTTTTTTGTTGTTGTTCGAGACAATGTTTGTGTCGTACAAACGCAACAGGCTTTAGATGAAAAGATAAAAGACACTTGCAAATTGTATATCATGAAGTTAAGACTGCTGTTTTCAGATTATATGAAAACAGATTATATGAATATATTAAATGGAAATGTAATATAGATTATACACACATACATGTACCAGGCCTCTCCTCCCTATGGGAGGGTAGCCGACAGCAGGCCACAATCAACACCCTTAGTCACTAGGATGCGAGAGAGGCAGCACTGGCCGCGCCAGAACTGCCAGGATCAGCAGCAGCCCAGCACAACCACCTTCCACAGTCAGGCCCGACAGCCATAGCTGGCTTACCCCGACCGCTTCATTGAGTGCAGCCCCTCCCCCCGCACAGGACAGGTCAACCCCATCACACGCGGGCAAGCTCCCAGTACAGCGTCAATAATAAAATTACCTTCTTATGCACTGCCCCCACTCACTTCTGTCCGCAGTCATCCCTCTCGCCACATCCACAGTCAGACCCCTTTCATACAAAGCAAGCTTCACCCCATCCATCCAACTCATACGAGGTATACCTCGCACTCTAATACCACTCACATCCGACATATAAATCTTTTTCACCAGCCGCTCAACATTCATTCTTTCAACATGCCCAAACCATCCAAGCACTCTTCCATCCACTCGCCTGCTCAGCTTTTTGATAACCCCCGTCTGCCCCCTAACCAATTCATTCCTCATCCTATCTCTTCTTGGCACTCCATGCATGCTCCTCAAACACTTCATCTCAAACACTACCATCTTCCTCCTCTCAGCTACTCTCAAACCACAGGACTCTGCTCCATACAACAAAACTGGCACAATCAAGCTTTCATACAGTCCCCTCTTAGCATTCATACTCAAACTCTTGCATTCAAAAACTTTCATCATTGCACCCAATGTTTTACAGCCATCACTCACTCGATGCCTCACTTCTACTTCCATACTATCCTTAACAGCCACATCCGACCCGAGGTACCAAAAATGCTCTACCTCTTCTAACACTTCAACATTCATCCTCACATCCAAAGTAGATTTGAAACCGTAACTTTGTTTATAATGCTTCAAGGACTCTAAAACTGTCTTTGGTTTTGTTCTAGAATGAAAATTCAATGAGTTCTATTCATTTGAAATATCAATAAAAATAAACCAAACAAACAATATGTTCAATTTTATCAGGAAACTAAGGCTTGAATCGAAAAAATGAATAGATGATACTGTGTTTATTTTGAAAAATTACAAATAGTAGTCAAATTTCATAAGAATCAGACTTCAAAGATAAAAGTTCAGAATTTTTATTTAAAAAAATTTATTTTTTATTTTTTGTAAATTACAAATCACAGTGTGAATATGAAGTTATGCATGGAGATTATCGAAATAAAAATGAAAACAGCATTCAATTACATAAATTGTCCATTATATTGCACTTCAACAAAAAATTTGTTTTTGGCTGAAACTCAAAACCTCTAACGTTCAACATTCAAAAAAAGACTTGTCATTGAGTTTTTATGCTAGAACAAAAACAATAAAAGTTTTAGAATCCTTGGAACATTTCTAACAAAAGTACGGTAGCGAACTTCCAAATTGTACAAACATAAATTTTTTATCAATCACAAAACCCAAAATTAGTGTATATTTGATTAGTGAGAAAATATCTCATATAAAAAGAACGAAAAGTTACATATGTAAAAATTTCTACCGTAATTTTGTTAGAAATGCTCCAAGAATTTTAAAACTGTGTTTGGTTTTGCTCTAGCATAAAAACTCAATGACTAGTCTTTTTTTGAAATATCCATAAAAATGTCCCAAAAAACAAATTTTTTGACTTTTTAAAAATAATAAGGCCTAATTCGGAAAAGTTACACGGGTAAAAAACCTAACTTTCAACAAATACATATAATGGCCAAATTTCAAACGAATCGAATGAAAAAAATTGAAATCTAGGGTTGACCTCCTTAAAAACAGAAAATATATAATAGGAGTAACAAATTTCCGAATCATTGTCAAAGTTATTTACCATAGTTACATACTAAAAAAGAATTGAAAAATTGATCATTTTATGTATTTTTGCGCGCTGATAACAATATTTCGGAATAAGAATACACAAATTGCAAAACATTACCATGAGAAAGTGAATAATATTAAACGAATGTTTCGAAACCTACGGCATCCCTGCCCATCCTTCTTTGGATATTATTTTAAATCTGTGCGATTTTTTAGTCATTTTCTTAAGCTTAATTTTAATTTTCGAAAGAAGTTAGATCTGGATTACTGGATTGACGAGCCCATAACCTTAACCTTTTTCCGCAGAAACCACGCCCAGTGCTAGTGGCCGTTCGTGATGGATCGTTGTCTTGCTGCAATGTCCATCTTTATGGCAACTTAAAGTCGTCTGCAAATTGTAAGAAATTATCGTCCAGAATCCTGGGATACATTCGGGCATTTATTTTCCCTCCAATCATATGGTTTAATAATATCGTATTTTATGCCACTAAGCGTGACAAAAATTCTCCCGCAAAAACAGCTAAATTTTCGTTCTGTCAGACCACATTACGGCGTAGCGAAAACACACAGACTTCTTTAGACAGCAAAATTCAGACGATATCTGACATGAATTCGTTTCAACAAAGATACTAGTCATTGCTTGTGTGAACAGATTCCCCCGTTCATAAGAGCTGCTGTAATTCGGTTCTTGCAAACATTCGTTCCAAACGCTTCCAAATCATTTTAAAGTTCACATCGAGTCACTGGAGAATTCTTCTCCTCTTTCTACACTATATGCATGTTAGCGGTGTGGTCTGAGATTCAAGATTGACTCCCTGCACCTAATACACTTGCAATGCACTGACGAGACCTGAACCTGGGAATCTTATGTCCAGTGATTAAGATTAGTATCTTTTGCATCAATAAAAGGTTCTTTTCCAGATAAGCTCCGCCATTAATGCAACACATAAGTTCCCCCACTTGTAACTTCCGAAATAAAGAACTTATCTACTTCAAATTACTCTCAAACAGAAGATTAAAACATTCTTTTGTTTGAGAGCAATTTGAAATTGATAGGTGCATTATTTCGAAAGTTGCAAGTGGGTGAACTTATGTGTTGCATTAGTGGCGAGGCTTATCTGGAAAAGATCCCGATAAAATTTGTCCTTAACCCAAGCTATTTTTACAGTATGTAACGCAACAATTTCTCCTCTGATTCTTCACGGTGATTCTGTCTTCGCCATGTGAGAATTGCAGAGATGGACGATGGCTTGCTTCTCATGCAGTTCTAGGAAATTAACTCAGGTCTACTGCTACACGTCGACAAAGAAAACTATTTTTTGAAGAAAAATTTTAGCAGAATTTTTGTTCCCACTCTGAAATATTAGAGGACAGTTTATTACTGCTTTAAACTCATTTTGTCCGCGTGTGGGATACTTTTTGAGATGATAATCTAACACTTTCGTCAAGCTATATCAATGTTTTTCTATTTGAGTTTTTCCATCATGGATTTGCATTCAGCATATAAAAATGTAAAAATTTAGAGTTTTTTATTACTTTCTTCAATGGTGACTATGGCAAAAAACTTTTTGACCATACAGTATACATAGTTCTTATTTTGGCACACACTGTATGTTAGACCTCGTTAAGAATCTATTCGGGTTAATTTCTGCTGGCATTTTTTTTCATAAATTCTGTATTTAATTTTCCCGTACCTCAGTGGTTTGACATTTTTAATATTCAAAAGCTTTGTTTCAATTGCTTTCTTCACTGTATACCTGAGTTGGGTTGTGAAATATTAATTGGTCACTCCTTAGATTTTACGTTAAAGTATTATCGTAAATGTGAAATTCATAGAATAGGAGACCTTGTGAATACAGCACGGTAGAGGAAACGAGGTAGGTTCAAACCGGTCTTTTTTTCGTTTACGGTATGGTTTTGCTGACGTCACGGCAACGAACCAATGGCAGGGTTCATATTGCAGCAGGTAGCACTACTACCCCCAAATCTGGCTCCACTATTGGCTTAACGACATAGCGTTTTGGTGACGTCATAAAGTTTGTTTGAAGAACAGCCTTTCTATAGGCCAGCCGAACAAAAGGAGGTGTATTTTCTCCTATTAAAATGACCCTACATTGTTTCCCCTACCGTGATGAACAGGATGTCCCACAAAAACCCGAACCGAGTATCTAATTTCCTGTATCAGTAAAACCATCGTAAGAATAACATAAGCATTTAATTTCTAGTCAAATTATCCTTTCAAAATTCCCCTATAGGAAAGGTATAACTGATACGGTAAAATAAATACTTCGTGGGATGTACTGTACACCAGCATTTAAACAGGAATTTATGTCTTCATAAAAATTCAAATCTACGGAATGTACTTGCAGAAGTCCACACAGATCATTTCATCTAAAATGATTACTGTATCTAGACCGCAGAAAATTGAAAGTCAGATGGAACAATACTTAGATATGAAGCCAAATACCGCGTTTCAGAATATTCTCCAATAAAAAACATGCATTAGACACTGAATTTCTTATGCGCTGCTCAACATGTCATACTTCATCTAACTCTCACGTTTGTTAACTCCTGAGATGTTTTTAATGCTGATTGGACAGCCCTTGAGCTATTATTTGATGCTGATTGGACAGCCCTTGAGCTATTATTTAATGCTGATTGGACAGCCCTTGAACTATTATTTAATGCTGATT
>JACJUY010012986.1:0-18157 GCA_014220935.1 Platorchestia sp. MABIK | reverse complement strand
CGTTTACTCGCCTTGGGTGCTCCAGATGCATCTAAATTTTTTACAGCAAATTAACTATGCATTGTTCTACCGAATTAAGCAGTAAAGAAAATTGGAAAAATTCTGGACTTCTGAATAGACGGTCCTCTTAAAACTGGCAGAATTTTTTCTACTCTCAAATTTGAATATTTAAGGAAATGTTATTTTTCATTAAGTTAGGATTGTTGTTAAGATATGAAATAATTTTAAATGAATTTTAGTTATATGTGGTTGGTTTGGGCGTGAAGTAAATTCATGTGGAAGAGTGAAAAAATGTACATTATTTTTTTCCAGCATTAACACAGTGGAGACCAGTCTCTGCAGCAAGGACCCATCTCTTTCTATTGGACTACATGAAGGTGAGCAGTATTGTAATTGCTCCTCTGGTCTAGATTAAGCCACTCTAAGCCCCTCAGGGGGATACAACTATTGTATCTATGGGAATTAGCGCTCCCAGGGGGACTATGTGAGGGCTTGAGCTAAGGGTTAGGTAGACTTCCTTTTTGTTGAAATAACATAGGTTTTTGTTCTGTTACGGACCATCTTTTTTCGGTTCACTGCTGTCCTGTTTTTTCAACACCTATTTTCTTCTTGAACTTTGATCTTGTTTCATAAACTTCTTTCTCATCTTACTGTTTCTATGCCCTTTCTGCGTAGATTCCACGTTCCCTAAACTCCATACTAAATGGTGCCTTCCTCTCTTTGGATCGCCTTTGTAGCGGATAGGGAGGCTTAAACTAACTAATAATCTAATCTATCTAATCTAAGCCACTCTAATTAGGTTATGCTGCCAAGGGTACACAGAAAAACAAATGCTTGATGAATTTGAAAGTTGTGCCCTATATTTTCTGTTTTATTCAGGGTTACATTTTGAAATGAGGCTTCTGGGTGAAAACAGTAGGTGAAAATTGCCAAAGTGTTAATAACACATTCATGGTGTATTTCATGGCTTTCAAACCCTCTCCACTCTGTTGTGCAATTTACCATGCCCTATTAGGCTCTTTCTATACCACTGCTGAGCATTGTAATAAATAGGTGAAGTTGCTGTATCTAGCTTTTTGGCTTTCATATTGCTGTTCTTTGTGATACTGATTAGAGTATGTTCTTTTTTTAGCCCCGAGTTTGCAAAATGTGAATTGCAGCACAGTTAAAGAATACTATGCTTAAAATTATCCACAAATCAATTTGATTATGTGGTTTGCCATAAGGAAATACAAAGTACGGTTATATTTCAAGGATTAGGTTAACTGTGTGTAATTTTTTTAGTGTAGTTGAAATTTTTATTTCAGTACAGCTGTGTAGCATTCCAAGACTGTTGACTCCTCAGAGGGATACAAATATTGTATCTATGGGAATTAGCGCTCCCAGGGCGACAATGTGAGGTCCCGAGCTGAGAGTTAGATAGGCCTTCTTTTTGTTGAAATAAAATGTGTTTTGTTATGTTAAGGACCATCTTTTTTCGGTTCACTGATGTCCGGTTTTTTTCAGCCCCTACGACTTTCTTCTTCAACTTTGATCTTGTTTCATGAACTTCTTTCTTATCTTACTGTTTCTATGCCCTTTCTGCGTAGATTCTGCGTTCCCTTAACTCCATACTAAATGGTGCCTTCTTCCTTCCTCTCTTTGGATCTCCTTTGTTGCGGATAGAGAGGCCTAAACAAACTAATAATCTAATCTAATCCAAGACTGTTAAAAGTTGAATTGAATCCTTATGCGCTATAATTGTGTTGCTTCCAATTATTTTCCATGCAAAAATTTAAATGAAGTTTGTGCTCAGGAATTGGGAAATTGTTTAGTAAGTCAGTTTCAGTTTGCATAACAAAATGAAAATTTTTATTTCAGGGATTAAATATTCTCAATTATTTTACGTTACCTTGCTTAAATATTTTCGAAAGCTTACAGTCCATCTGCAGTATTGTAGAACTTGAGCCTAATCATTTGTTGGTATGAGCAGATGTGAACGGAGCTCTGTACGAGGTGGTTTGGGCGGTGGTGCAGGGGCACCTTAAGAAAGAGCAGGCCAAGCCAGTCCTGCTGCAGTTCATCGTAAGTTGATTCTGTTACTTGGTAGTTTTGATCTTTGAGCATTTTGTTGAATGCTCGATCAGATTTGAAGTGAATTGATCAAGCATTTGTAGTACAGATAATTTCCTAACTTTTTTAAGCATAGGATATCCATCAGTACCTCGCAAATGTAGCTCCTTAGAGAATTTATGCAACATAGCATACTTTCATACCTCACTTTACAAAATTAAATTGTTCCAGAAGTGGATTTGTACTGTGATTTTTTTGTAAGTAGAGTCTCATTTTACATGGAAAAGGCCTGATTTGTTCCTAGGCTCTTGATACTACCATCTAAACCCTTTATAAATTATATAAAAGCATACCAATTGTGTATGAAATATGTGTTAAAAGTAAAAGAAAATTATTTAGCCAGCACAGCTTTTGAGGGGTGAACCCACACCTACATCCTACCAACACACAAACACAGACACTCGCACATGTCCACACACACACATACACCCAAACACATTCAAGGCACACTTGTCAAATCACCACAATTCAGCAGCAACCCAATGAGATACATCATCATCTCAAATGACAAAACAATATAAATATGCAATGTCTTTCACTCGGAAGCTCTATGTTGAACTTTCAAACACCACAAGCATTTCATAAACCAATAGAAATACCATTGATCAATTTATTAAACTTTACATATCCCCACAATTCAGCAGCAACCCACTTAGATACACCATCATCTCAAATGACATACCAATCTATATATATATATATATACAATGTATTTCATTCTAAGCTTTATGTTGAACTTTAAAACATCACAAGCATTTCATTTAGCAAACGTAATGTCATTTACCAATTTCCCAATACCAACTTAAAACAACTATAACCTATCTTTGCCACCAACAAACTTGGGAGAAATCATTTTTTCAAACCATTTCCATGAATAACACAGCCTAACCAATACAATGACACCCTCATTAATAATATTACGCTGATTAAACTTGTGTTAGAATTTATCCAATCATTAAAACCCTATCTAAAGTAACATAACGTACTCTCACCTAACCTAACTAAGGCAAGGTCACCTAAACTAAAAAAAATTTACCCAAGAAAACCTGACTTAACATGACCTACTCTAATCTAACTTAAGGGTACCATCCGGGATTTTGACCTTTTTTCGTCAGATTCACTTGAAAATTGGTCAGAATATGTATTTTTTGAAAGTAAACCTTTTTTACTCCTGTCATTTTTTCGATTTAGTTCATGTTTTATTTTTATAAAAATGAGTTTTTTGATACATTTTAATGTATATATCAAGACGTATCTCCTCATTGAATTTTGATGCTAGAACAAAACCAAAGACAGTTTTAGAATCCTTGGAACATTTCTAACAAAAGTTATCAACTCGATTTGAACATTTCGAAAAAACATTTTTGTGAAATGCAAATCTTTATAGTAACATATCAAACAATTATTTTTGGGTTTGGATCCATATAAATTTTTTGGTTTGTCACATTTGAATATTTGAGTCAATAACTTTTGTTAGAAATGTTCCAAGAATTCTAAAACTGTCTTTGGTTTTGTTCCATCATCAAAATTCAATGAGGAGATACAATTTGAAGGGTAGAAATTTATTCTATTCAGGAGAGCCCAAAAACTAAATGTACCATTGAATTGCAATATAACTGAAAATTTATGTTTATGAATGCAGTTTCTTCGATTTATTTTTTTGTATGAATAATGTGCAACATTTTCCTTGTGAATGTCAATGTAACATAAGAAATATCGTGCATAAAACAATGTAGAAATAAATTTTATTTGAGTACTCACCATGTAGCTCATATATATAGGTCCGGGATTTTCAACTTTTGTCATTCGATTCGCTTGAAAATCGGTCAGTTTATGTATTTTTTGAAAGTAAACCTTTTTTACTTATGTAATTTTTTCGATTTAGGCCATATTTTTTTTACTTTTTTTTAATAAAAATGTTTTTTTCACACAGGACCCTCCCTGGGGGGGTTCTGGTGTTCGGAGCGCCATAATATATCATGGCCCAATAACCCATATCCTAAGGATCCTTTTTCCACGAAAAAAGAAACCTACCCAATTTTTTATGATTTTGGCCCCCTTTTGGACCCCCCCCTGGGGGGGGTTCTGGTGTCCAGAGCGCCATAATATATCGTGTCACAATAACCCATACCATAAGGATCCTTTTTTGACAAAAAAAATTGTGTCAAGGGTGCCGCGGGGGCCCAATTTGGCCTCGGATGGTACCCTTAAGTTTACCTATTCTGCTCATTTATAACGTGAACTAACTTACGCGACATAGTTTAAACTCACCTACACACGACTAAACTACATTAATCCAGGGTGCCATGTCCTCTTCTATAGTTGAAATTATGGTCCCAGTTATTTTATCCCATTCTATTCTAACGCTTTTGCCCTTATTCTTCACGAATTCCCAACCTTTATGTACGCTAACGTTCTTTCATCCAACTCACTAATGACCACTTAATATCCTAATGTTAAAACCACAACAATGCGTTCCATAACTATTTCTGCAGCGGAGACGTTCAGGTTGCAATATTTTCCCTGTAAATTATGAATTGGGGTCCGGTTAAACATGTTAAACACCTCATTGCATGAAAAATTGCGGTAAAACGCAATAAATTTCGGTTTATTCATAGCTTTACATCACTACAGTTTTGCTGTTTCAAAAATGACAACTGCGCTTCATTCTGATCAACACTTCATGACATCCAACTTTAATAGTCAATGGAAATTCGTTTTCACAAATAAATGACGTAAGAGTGATTTAAATTGGAAAACGTTAGATCAAATCTTTCATTTTGCCAAAGGTTCATTTACAATATTCAAACCTACTGCAGTCTAGATCTTCGCGGTCGAAACACCTTCACAAAACGGTAATCGTTACATTACATTAGGCTTTATCTCCATTCTCTACAAAATTACACAGGTGGAAAGTTAAAACAGGATGTCTACTAGGTAGTAAAGTAGTAAAAAGTAGCAAAATTTGGAAAGTAGTAAAAAAAGTAGTGAAAAGTAGTTAAATTTGCCTCAGGGTAGTAAAAAATTATGAAGTGGAATAATTCTCTGAAGATTTAAAGTGATGTTACATATTTACACAGAGTATAAAGATTTTTAAAAATTTATTTCTCCCAAAATCAGAAATTTGCTTCTGTTTATGTGTAAACATTTGAAAGAGAATTAAGTTCCTTTGACTTTTTTTTGGCTGTCATGGCGATTCAGTTACCTTCAGGATGTCGTCATGGGAGCATAGTGATGCTCCATCTAGTCAAAGTTCATTCTTTTACTATGCATAGCAAATTAACAAAAAATGTTTGTGATTTGTTCCGTAATGTGACATGTTAATAACCTATTTGTTATCATTATTGATCGCAATTAGGGTGCCGATTTTGATTTTGAGGTATGATAAAAATAGTTCACAAACGCATTTCCGAAGTGCCATAGCGTTTTCATTCATTATGGCAGGTTGTAGGCTTGTATGGGGTGGGAGACTGTTGAATGCCATCAAGAGTTTCAAAATTGATATCAGAGCGTGTGTGAGAGTAGGAAATGAGGTGAGTGGTTGGTTCCCAGTTGTGACAGGTGTGAGACAGGGATGGGTGATGTCGCCGTGGTTGTTTAATTTGTTTATGGATGGTGTAGTGAAAGAAATGAATGTCAGAGTGTTGGGAAAAGGTGCACAGTTGGTGGGACAAAATGGTATGAATTGGGAAGTGTGTCAGCTGTTGTTTGCAGATGATACAGCGCTTGTGGCTGATTCAAAGGAAAAACTGCGGAGACTGTTTGCAGAGTTTGGTCGAGTGTGCGAAAGGCGTAAGTTGAGGGTAAATGTAAATAAAAGTAAGGTGATGAGGTGTTCAAGAGGTAGAGTGTAAGAAATATTAGATGTGAGGATGAATGGTGAAGTGTTAGATATGGTAGAGCAATTTAGGTACCTCGGGTAGGACGTGACTGTGAAGGATAGTATTGAAGTGGCAGTGAGGCTTTGAGTAAGTGAAGGCTGCAAGACATTACAGGGTGTCTACTAGGTAGTAAAGTAGTAAAAAGTAGTAACATTTGGAAAGTGGCAAAAAAGTAGTAAAAAGTAGCAAAATTTGCCTCAGGGTAGTAAAAATTATGAAGTGGAATAATTCTCTACAAATTTAATGTAATATTACATGTGTACATAGAATATAAAGTTTTTTTTTAAATTTATTTCTCCCATTGTCAGAAATTTGCCTTGGTTTATGGGAAATATTCATGTGAAGCGGGGTGTAATTTCAGGATAGGAGGAAACAAAATAGAAAAAGTTCCAAAATCTTTATGAACGACAGAAAAAATAGTTCACTTTTCATTCTCACTCAGTTTGATCTGAAAGTTATCAAGTAGGTTTATGATAGAAGGTTCATTTGAGAGGGTTCAAAACAATAAAAAAATAACTTTCGCTTTGATGCGGTAATCGAGGTTTCATAAATCGTATAAATATAAATTTAAAAAAATGTAATACCAATGACGATGCACTGTTGAAAACACTTCTATTAGTGCGCACTTACAGTGAAGTACAAGCGTAGGAACTTGTGATATCAGGGATTAATATTGAAAATAAAATAAGGATTTAAAAATTGTGCATTTATGACTATGAGGTCAACATTTGATATCTTTTATTCTTACGTATCAAATACGTATTAAACGATCTTGGGAAAAATGAAATAGCCTAGCTGCAGATTTTCTCGTGGAAGTGGATCAAGTGGCTTTGATTGAAATATGTTTGTCAAGTAAAGTAATTTATATTTTATTACGAATTACGATTCTTTTGATGTAAAAGATCTTGTGAACTTTTTCTTTTAAATTTTATGAATAGACATTAAACAACTAGCCAAAATTTTTAAATAGGTAGTTGTACTTTTTACTGAATAACCATTGCATTTTATTTGATTTCATCTCCAGTTGATGCAGTTTCCCGTGAGATGTATAGCATAGTTGGCATAATTGTTCTTTCTGTGCACTTCATACTAAAAAATTCAAGTATTTTATTCACGAATGTAAGAACGTAAGAAGTGCGTCAGCTGTTGTTTGCAGATGATACAGCGCTTGTGGCTGATTCGGAGGAACAACTGCAAAGTTTGGTAGAATGTGCAAAATACTTGAGTTGAGGGTAAACGTAAGTAAAAGTAAGGTGATAAGATGTTCAAGAGGTGGAGCGTTTGGAACATTGGATGTGAGGATGAATGGTGAAGTGTTAGATGAGGTAAAGCATTTTAGGTATTTCAGATTGGGCGTGACTGTGAAGGATGGTATGGAAGTAGAAGTGAAGCATTAAGTGAGTGAAGGCTGCAAGACATTGGGGCAATGAGGAAAATTTTTGAGTGCAGGAGTTTGAATATGAGTGCCAAGAGGGGACTGCTTGAAAGCTTAATCGTGCCAGTTTTGTTGTATGGAGCAGAGTTTCGGGGTTTGAGAGCAGCTGAAGAAGGAAGCTGGATGTGTTTGAGGAGCATGTTTGGAGTAACAAGAAGAGATAGGATCAGGAATGAGTTGGTTAGGGGTAGTGATGTACCGATACCATTTTTTTGGCCGATACCGACACCGATACCCATTTTTGGCCGATACCGATACTCCGATACTTGGAAATACCGATACTTTGACCGATACTACTACCGATACCGATACTTTAAAAATTATATTAAAATAAAACCATTATAAGCCCTACATGTGTGTTATAATAAAATTATTCCGTAATATATCTAATAAAATAACAATATTGACAATAATGTTTTTGATTATGAATAATAAAACTGCTCTTGCTCTGTTAACTATATTGTTAAAAAAAACGAAATGAAATCCATTCGATAGATAAGTGTTTCTAATCGTATTGCAACGTAATGCAGACTAGCTCTAATAGCAACTGGTTCCAAAAGTGGACCAAAACAATCGAACGAGGTTTGGACGAAATTTCAACTAGGTTTGGACGAAACTTCAACTAGGTTTGAACGAAACTTCAACTAGGTTTGGACGAAACTTCGACTAGGTTTGGACGAAACTTCAACTAGGTTTGGACAAAACTTCGTCTAGGTTTGGACGAAACTTCAGCTAGGCTTGGACGAAATTTCGACTAGGTTTGGACGAAACTTCAACGAGTCGTTGAGTAACCATGAGTCAACAAATAGATGCTAGAAAGCAATTGAAAATGACTAAATTTAAATAATGGTAAAATCGCACTGTAAAATGCTAGATTTTGCATTTTAATGCTATTTTTTCTGCTAGGTGATAGATTCGTACTTTAATCCTAAGTTGGCAACACTGCAAACCAGTGTCATAGTTTGATTTGTTTCCCTCACAAAGTTTTTCGGTTGCGTCATCTTTCCTCTCTATTGTCATGTGATACCGTAATAAGCATGTATGAACAGATATGTATTCACTGTTTAGCAATCTTTATTTGCCAACTGAGGTTATTAACAAGATTCGTAATGTACGGCGATTTACATGCTAAATTAAATTAAAATTATTAGCTTCGTAATATTTGACGATTTACAAGCTAAATTAAAATAGAATTTTTGGCTACTTCTTTATTGAATTTACAAAAACTTTAAAATGCACCTTCAACTTTATTTAGTTAGTATGATATTTGTTAGCCTGTCATATACTTTGAGAAATGGAAATTGGGTCAAACTATATTGGTTTTAGTTGTAAAAGTATAATAATTTTATGTCGCTACTGCGTTTAACTACTCATGGAACATAGCTCTCACTGACCGTACGTGACTCATCGGGAATTCAAAGTTATAAATTCAGTTAGCGGGCCTGGTTAAACGCTGTAATTTCAACAGTTAGCAAACTAATTTACTAGATATGAATAGGCTCTTTATTTGCTTATACTTTTACTTTCATGATTTATGACTTTCATTTTTATGATAAAATACGTATTATGGGAAAGTATCGGTAAAGTATCAGCCGGATTTTGCCGATACCGATCCCAGTAAAATGACCGATACTTGCCGATACTGATACATCGGTACATCACTAGTTAGGGGGCAGACGGGTATTGTCAAAAAGATGAGCGGGCGGGTGGATGAAAGAGTGCTTGGATGGTTTGGGCATGTTGAAAGAATGAATGTTGAGCAGCTGGTATTCGTCAAAACCAGAGTACCAGATTTATACGTCGAAAGTGAGTGGTACTAGAATGCGAGGTAGCCCACGGATGAGTTGGATAGATGGGGTGAAATGTGCTTTGTATGAGAGGGGTCTGACTGTGGACATGGCGAGAGGGATGACTTTGGACAGAAGTGAGTGGAAGCAGTGCATAAGGAGGTAATTTTATTTTTTGACGCTGTCACTGGGAGCCTACCCGCGTGTGATGGGGTTGACCTGTCTTATGCGGTGGGGAGGGGCTGCACTCAATGAATCGGTCAGGGTAAACCAGCTATGACTGTCGGGCCTGATTCTGGAAGATGATTGTGCTGGGCTGCCACTGATCCAGGCAGTTCTGGTGCGGCCAGTGCTGCCTCTCTCGCCTCCTAGTGATTAAGAGTGACTAAGCCTAAAGGGTGATTTGACTGTGGCCTGCTGTCGGCTACCCTCCCGTAGGAAGGAGAAGCCTGGTAAACGTATGTATGTATGCCATAGTGTTTGATCATAATAAAATTCCCTGATATTCTACCCTGCTTTAAAGGGATCTGACAATCCCCTGGTGTCTACTAGTTTCCAGTCAGTTTATTTTTTCCATATGATGAAATGTTGTCATAGTTGAAAGATTTTAAGACAAGGTATTTGCTAAACATTCGTTGGAGTACATTTAGGACGGGGTACCTCACGAATTTAGGTAACTTTTTTTTTGCAGTAATGCGTTGGTTGTTCCATTTAGTATTAAGTATTTTAAATATTAAAAAACTTTGAGCTTTTTCAAACTTTCGTTATTGCGTATATTATTGACTCAAATAACTCATTATAGGCCGATTACTTACAGGACATTTGGACAACATTCGTTATGTAAAAAAAGGTAGTAAATTTTTGCTGTTGAAGGTAGTAAAAAGTAGTAAAATTTGGAAATTAAATATCAGTAGACACCCTGTAAAAGGGATTCTAAAATAAACAGTTATTATCACTATGAGAAAAATAAACGCTCCTAATACCACATGAAAAAAAAACCTACTATCTCATCAGAAGAGTTTCACTCGCATAAATGACATTCGCGCATCGCTCTAAATAACCGTGTAAACAGCTTGACCAGAAGACTATATTCACCAAGCTTTTAACATTTGTACATTTTATCAACACTCGTGGAATATGCAAAGTGCAACTGGATGAAACCCTAGCAAAAACTCTTCTTCGTTTTGCACGAATCAACTAATTGGGTAGTAAATTATTATACATTAGGTCGCGTCTTCCTTACTTTTCACAAAGCCTCTGTATGATTCAATTAATTCTCCTCAAGTGCAAACATCCCCCGTCAAAACACTCCAATAAAAGATCATTTGTCACCAATCAACATGAACATCAAATTGACATGTCCTAACTGGACATATTAACATTATAAGTTAATTTAAGCCTCATCAACCGCTGCAAAAAATAACGCATCGAAGAGAGGAAGGAGGAAGGCACCATTTGGTTTGGAGGTAAGGGAATGCGGAATCTATGAAGAAGGGGCATAGAAACAGTAAGTTGAGAAAGAAGTTCATAAAACAAATTGAAAGAAAAAAGTAGTTGGTGCTGAAAACAGGACACCAATGAACCAAAAACACGTGGTCCTTAACATAACAAAAAACATTTTATTCCAACAAAAGAAGGCCAACCTAACTCTCAGCTCGGGCCCTCACATTTTCCTCCTGCGAGTACTAATTCCCATTTATACAATACTTGTATCTATCTGAGGAGGGTCCAACCGAACATGTGCGTCTCAATTGCGAATATCATTATGCAACGATGCAACGCGCTGTCGCGCTGTGAAGTTCATGGGTTCGAAAGTTCATTTCTAAGTTGTGCGCCGATCTGCGTTGCCTAGCACCCTCCTACAGTGGCATCGTCTTACTTTTGATGTCAGTTTATACCGATGGGCATGGCAATATTTTGAAATCAATGCGAAACTCCAAACAATGCATAATAACATGTCTTTCTTGTACCATTCTTGGTCCCTTAACCCCCAAGAGTTAACTAAAGGTTTCATACAAATTTGTACGGACGGTGGCTAAATTCATGTTGTTATCAACGATTTATCTTCGTTATTTCAAACTTATAACGAAATCTTATATAGGTTATCAGTACTTGTCTTATATATCTTTCCACAATTTCATAAACTCCTGTTCATCAAACGTGCCAAAATATCCAATCATATTTTCACAACTGTTCGCAAAATGTTATTAAAAAAAACTCTCCTAATATTTCATGGTCCTTATAAGCACATCTCCCAACTATTCCAAACAAACATTTCTTTCACAGAGTACACACCACATTTTTAATGGCGCTGCATTTCAGCTCAAAACTAAGTCTCTAGATCTCATACTTCCTGACTTAGAATGATGTTTAAATTTGCAGGGTATCTTATTTTTCCAAACAGTTTCAGTTCATCCCTTTCGAAGTGTGAACATGAACAATACACATTCATTGATAAATTGCATCTAAATTTAGCATACCTGCCTTCAATGCAAATAACATTTACCAGATTCAAAGTTCACTGCATAGCCCACCGAGTTCCTAAAATCCACATCATCACCCTCACTTAAATAAAAATAATGAAGTGCAATCTCTTGCTTATATTTTAGAGAAACTTTCATACACGTTTCACATTCATACTGAATGCAGGGAGACTTTCATCAAATTTCAATATACACATTTAGCTTTGAGAACTTCAATACTCCAAAAGTTTTCTATTTGCCACTGAAGACATTACCATGCAGTCGTCAGGTAACATGGCATGGCCAATTTCATGTATCGACAAACGCATTATCATCGGCTACCTACGAAAAAGTTAAATTAACCAGAAATATTTCTCATGAATGAAACAAATTTCCATTTCTTTCAATTCCTATATTTCTATTATAGACTGATATAGAAGCCTGAACTAAGCCAGAGTGAGAAGAGACAAATTGCTAGTATACAATAGTTCTAGAATTCTAAATTCTGTTGCTAACATCATTGAAACACGCATAACCTTTACAAAATTGAATTGCCATTGGGATACACATTCATCAAATTTTAACAATCAGTTAGAGCCCAGAAATGTTTTCTACTCTCTAAAATGAGAGTATTCCACAACTTTTTTGTAGAATATGTGCTCTTGCACTTCAACATTCACAACGAATTTGAAGTTCACTAACATGGAATTTGTGTTCATTTTTGAACTTCCTGCAACATGCGCCATGTTCTCGTCATAAACAAAAACGATTGGACAACATTTACAAACTGGAATTATTGAAGGGTTTGAAGGCAATTGCTAACAACAACTCCAGGTCAGTTGATGCATCATTTTTCTCGTCGAAAACCCCTCACTTTGCATATCCGAGCTCATATTTCCTAGTAACTTTGATGATGGTGAAACTTTTACTGCATCAGTGTGTTAAACCCTTGATTGGTAATGCAGTGGTGGGAGGTCAACAGTCCATACTTTCTACAAAATAAATAAAGTAGAACTTAAATTGGCAACTCGAGCAAATGACCATCGTTTTCCGTCAAAAATCAACCGAAAGCAATATTTAGGCCTATACATCCACACAATATCGTCTTTGATCTATGGCACGTTTTATTTGGCAAACCTGTTTGAAAGTACAAGTTCCAAACCAACAGGAAGATTTGGGTCTCAAATCCTAAACCTCATTGATATATTATAATTCTAAATTGATAATTACTTGAAAATTTGTCGAAAATATCAGGATAGATAGAGTGGAAATCGACTGCGAAACTAAAATTTTATTTCGTTTACAGAACTTGTTAGAAATGAAAAATACCATAGGGTTAATCACCAGTTGACAAGACATTTGTTCTCTGTAAAGTTTCCATTACAACCAATATGTGTAAAAACGACGTCATACCTCACAGGGATGTCATTTTGACGACGAAAACCGTGAGTTTGCGAGTATACCCACGAATTCAAATATAAATTTCTAATCATGAAAAAATTCAATGCATCTGGCTCAAATATGCTACGCAGCCTCAAATGATGCTAAATTATAAATAAATTTACACTTCTACAAATCACCCCTTAATTATTGAATTGAACCAAAACAGCTGAAAAAATCTTTCAAATCTATTTCAAACACCATCTATATGAATCATTTAGATGCATTCCTTTCAAGCAGCCATAACATCACATATCGTTTTGAAAATATTACTGAAGAAAGCAACATTTCGTGTCCATTTCAAAGCAGCTGACATCCTTCTTACACTCTGTTTCACGCCATACGATTATAATGAATGTTACTTTCAGCGTCCCTAACCGCCGAAAACATTTGCAAGGTGACACGAAAAACTGATGAATCATTCAGTGTGTAGATAAGGCAATGAGAAATCTATGCAGGAGCATAGAAACAGTAAGTTCCGAACAAAGTTTATTGAACAACTTAAAACTGGAACAAGAAAGTAGTACGTGCTAAACAAGAGGACAGAAGTGAATCTAGAAACCATGGTCCTAAAATAACGAAAACATACTCATTTCAACACATCAACGGCCAACCTATCTTGTAGCCTCAGCCCTCACACATTTTTCCTGTGAGTCAATTCACATACATACAATTCACATATCCTCTGGGGGGATTGCACAACAAGATCCAGTGTGCACACCAAAGAACAACTTCAAGACAAAGAATACAAAAGATAAAAGGTGAACAACTTTGTGAGAAAAGCCAACTATAAATATTATTTAGCAAAAATACACCATTCATGAACCACAGCAAAATCAACAATCTCTCACGAATATTCTCATACCTAAACTAACCTCAGGAACTATAATGTCTTCCCTCAATAATGTACTACAAATGCAATATAATGAATGTTTAAAACAAAACTAGCCTTCATATGACCATCTCAATAAAGTCTACATCAAAAACACACATCGATGGAAGGATTTTTCAGTAACGATAACTACACCATTTCAAACACGACTTTTAATACCACATGTTGCACGGGCTCCTTTTACTTGCTATTATGCCACGCTTCCGATGAAACCAACGGCATACAATATTACGTCACATTTTATGTTTATTGCTAAAACGTCTCGCCTACAAAAAAAATTTTTTTCTCAAATCGCACTGTACGCAATCTTCGCGTGCGCTCGTAAGCGTACACTTTTAATTACCTACAGACTCTTAAAAACCATTTTTGTTCTCTTGCAAGCAAAGGTGAAATTGTATTCCAGGTGATTTGCATATCTGTAAACATATCAATACAATTCCAATTTCTATGCATGCGGCCGTGAGCGGACTCTAAAAGGGCTGCGCCCTTTCAGAGGCCGCACGACCTAATTCACCACGCGTAAAACAAATTGAACATCCAGACACTTTCTCACATACATTTTGTTCCACTTCTTGAAGGGAATCATATATAACCACAATTCAAGGATTTCAGAACACGAATGAACTATTTCTTATCGACGACATTACCCCTTGCAATTGCATTTATATACACCTTGATAATGAAAATACCATTTCAAATAAAAGTACTTTCTAATTCAAATCTTCTCCGGAAGCATCAGTAGAAGAATCTATGATTGCATCACGCGCACCGTTACATAAATAATATACTAAAATCAAGAACATTTGGAAATACTTGACATTGAAGATCTTCACAAAAAAATGCGCCACTATTGCCGCTGTTACCACATCGCACTACCGATCTCAGCCTGCAAGCATATATCAATGTCCATCAATGTTACTTTTCAAACACTTCCTTACACATAATGTCGCATATCAAATGTCAAAATACGAGAAGTATAAATCACTTGCTTCTCAGTGAACAGTGGTATTCCACAATGCGCTTCAATTCACTCTGAATTTCAGCACCACGATGGACTACACTCAGGTCTGAAAGTTCATTCAACCAACTCGTAAAAACGTCTTTCAACGTTGCTTCTGACTTTCCCCTTCCATTAAATACCATTCACCAAGTAAACTTTGTCAACATTTTCATCTCGACTATTAATCATACTCAATGATGCGATTCAATCTCACAACACAGTACCTTCTCAATTGCTTACATGTCTCCAATAAAGTTACATACATATATTCAAACTACATAACAACTTTTAATCATTCACACCTAATTAATAACTTCCACTTAACATGAAATCACATAACATCAGTCTCAAATACCAATTCAGCAGTGACATTACACTTTTCAAACGATCACTGTCATCACAAGTACACAATCAATAATAATACTAAAATGAGCATTTTTTGTCCATTTATAGCACTTACACAAATAATGAATTTTACTCCCTCAATATACTAAACTATAATGAGCTCCAATATTATCCATGAATTTCAAACACTATGTACATACATTCCTTGACAATATGCTTCTCGGACAATTCATGACACATTTCATGCCAAAATTTAGTACAATATCATCTTACCTCTCATTTATCAAAAGCAATTCAGGAGTGATAACGCCTCTTTATCACACCCCGGCCAATGACACATGCGATGTGTATACATAACGAATGAAACTTGACAAAAATTATTTCACATTTTAAAAGTTTAACTCATTTGTTCCAGAATTAACTTTTAATTTTTGATTTTGCTTAAACTTCATGTACTAATTCGAACCTGAGGAACTGGAATCTGGCATCAGAAATTGAAAATCTCTAATAAATACTTTTTGAGATAGACCCCGGTGCCGAATAGCACCTTACGGGAAATGAGGATACAAAAATACTTTTTTCAAGATATTTCTGTATGGTATCTTGATTAATCATGCTCAAGTTTCTACAATATTATAGGACTTTTTCACATCACAACTCAACGTTTGAATATGTAAAATATAAATTCTTCCATATTATAAAAAATATCTATATCAAAATAAATCAAATTAGATGTAATAAGCACTTTTCATTGTCAAACAAAACTATTATCCTTTGAAACATTGCCAAATCAAATGCTGGCTTCTAGAAAACAATTGACACCTGATGCAATTTATTCGTTTGGCATAAAACATGATATCAAATAGATCAAATAAGATGCAACTCTGCAACTTTTGTTGCAAACCAAAAATATTATCCACAGAACCATTTCAGAACATGTTGGCTAGTTAAAAAAAATTGAAAGCCTGATGCAATTTTTTTATTTAATATGGTAGCCTACAAAACAAGCAATGCATAATCCTGCATCACATTTTCGCCATGAGAGACTTTGTGGTGGAACATAATGCAGCATGAACTTTTCTTGTAAGTGTCGTAGAAGCTGGCGTAATTTAGCGAATTCATCTTTTGTGTCAATGGTAACACATTGAAATGAAGGATTTCCATTATATTATCGAACCTGTCACGTCTCATAGCGGTCGCAATAGCTTCATTGTAGGTATCTTTCAAATATGACCTGTACATATGTCGACGGGGTAATTCATTATACCCAGATAGAATGAGCATTGCAAAGAAAACTTTCATTTCATTCAATTTTATGTTTATTGGAGGATAGTTTTCAGTAGATAATAAATACTTCGTCATTTCTGTGATTATAAGTTCAATAATCTGATCATAAAGTAATTCAAATAATTGAACATGGCTAAAGTTTTGGTATTTTGAAAAATTGCTTTCAGGACCAAATTAGGTGGACTGCAGGAGATCCTTCTTTTCCCAGGGAATTTTTGGGTTTCATTTTTTCTTTGCATTTCCTTTCTTCTGTTAGTCCCTTAGGTGCTATCAATGCTTTGATCTGTCTCACTATAATTTTTTTTGGCCACATGGTCCCCGCGCACCCACATTTATGCAGGAGCACTAAGTTGATTCCGCAACAGGTGATAAACATGTTCTAAGCCCACTTTGTCTTTGTTTATTGAATCTTCGTCTGTCAAAATTGCGTACTCAGGTGGTTCCATAAACACGTCAGTAAGTGCTGTTAGTGGCTCATTGAACAAAACGCCCAAAATTTCCTTTGTAGACAGATTTTTCCAGCAAAAATACAAAATAAAGATAATGGTTAATTTTTGTACTCCATCTTTCCGTGGGGTGCCATACGGCACTTTGATAAATGGAATAAAAGTAAATGTCTCTCATATAAACAGTAAATTATTTTGATGTGCTCAATTTTTTTTCGTGATGTATAGGTATCCTAATTATAATATCTAAGAGATTTGGTTTATATTACTTCTGGTTTAGCTATGGTAAAAGAAATAAAACTAACCATCTTTCCAAAGCCATGAGAAACCGGCAAAATTTTCACAGAAAGTTGATGCTCACTCATTCAATGTCAGGCAGCTACTGCGTTCTGAGCCACACTTGTAGCCTACATCCGTCTGGTACTCGTATGATGCAAGTTTCGTTTTAAACGTGTTGATTTATTTTTTATGATTTTTGCAAAATAGAAAAAATTAAGGGTGCCATATGGCACTGCATGGAACAAATGAGTTGAAGTGCACTCAGGAAATTAGAACGTTTCACGAAAATATTCATTATTTGAAACAGCAACATTGATATCAAATACTAAATCCAAACTACAACAATACGTAAAACACCACTCAAATTTGTCATTACCATGTTCATTTTGTTACTTATCTTTATGCCAGTTCATTCCTTCCCTTTCATTCTAATTCTAATTCAAAAAATACAAATGCATTTGTCGCACTTCAATTATGAAGTACGTGTGAAATACTAAAGTTTTGATTCAAGTAAGCATTATTCATTTGTTTATAAAGTACCCATTTCACTGCTTCTGTATTTCAGAGCCATATTCCCATTAACACTACTACCCACTTTTAGTAAATTGTCATATTTGCTTCTGTTTATGCAGAAAAACTTTTCACATTAGAAAATGAAAAATAGTACTGTTAGAGGTGCTTCATATTTTATTGCTCTTCAGCACCAATCTTTTGAAAGCTATTTCTCAATCACTACAATTATGAATCACAGAATAAACAGTTCTATGTTCATATTAACATTTCTTTCAAAT
>JACJUY010012985.1:10347-27553 GCA_014220935.1 Platorchestia sp. MABIK | reverse complement strand
CTGGAGGTGGGGGAGTGGAGCTGGAGGTGGGTGAGTGAGGGTAGTGTGTCTGGAGGTGGGGGAGTGGAGCTGGAGGTGGGTGAGTGAGGGTAGTGTGTCTGGAGGTGGGGGAGTGGAGCTGGAGGTGCGGGGCTTAGATGGGGTAAAAATGTACATCATCATTGCAGTAGTTAGTTCAAGTGCTTTAAATCATCTTTAGCTGCAGCTCGTTACAGGATGACGCTGTTGAGGTTGAATTTTAAATTCATGAGTTAATATTCTTCCAAGATTTGATAATAGATTTCAAGAGTTCTACCTTCTCGATCGTCGCTCATGTCTAAAAGGGGGAAAATTTTAAGGGCTTCAATAACCTGTTTTTAGAGTTAAAAGATCTTTAGATCGAAGCAATGCAATTTGCCATCGCATAAGCTCAGTATTTTCATTCATGCTGCCGGGGGGGTTACAAGTACACTTCAACATCATAAAAAAGGCACAGCAGCTTCGCTCTCACTTCAACACGCCATGTTCGAGCTGTGAATACGATCCTCCTTAGGATGCTTAGGATAGGCAATAGATTTAGGTTAGTTAGTGTTGTGTATCCTATGCTGTGGGCGCTGGCGCCCCCAGGGAAGATACTGTTAAGTTTCCTTAGCTATAGGTACACCTTCGGGACCTCTGTCTTTCGTGCTCACTTTGCATCTTTCTATTTTCACGCCTTCTTTGCTATCTCTTCGTTGCTTTTTCCTTCTTTTCCTCCCTAATTTGCTGTTTCTATACGCAGGGGGTCCCGTGTGGGACCGCGCCCTGTGCATAGATTTACACTTTACCACAATCCATAATGAATGGTCTCTTCTCTTTGCTCCCTTGAGATCACCTTTGTTAAATCTAGGGAACCTAAACTAATATAATAACAGTAATGACAATTATTATCATAATACTAATATGGACACGATCAGCATCACTCTCACTTTAACATGCTATGCTCAGGTGATGACCACAAGACCACTCTGTGAATGCAAGTGCAAGACCGAATACCTTTGTTGCTGAGAGAATCAAATAAAACGATAACCATTTGTGTCAAACAAATTTGAAGAAAACGTTTCAGTTTAGGACATATCTGCTATTGTCAATGCAACGCGCTGTCCCATCGTGCAGCATTCTGTTAAAATGTCTCCTTTTCGTGCCCGCCACTGTTACTATGTCTTCATGCCCCCACTACTCTGTTTTTATGTCTTCTTTTCGTGCCCGCCACTGTGTTACTATGTCTCCATGCCCGCTACTCTGTTTTTATGTCTTCTTTTCTTGCCCGCCACCGTATTACTATGTCTTCATGCCCGCTACTCTGTTTTTATGTCTTCTTTTCGTGCCCGCCACCGTATTACTATGTCTTCATGCCCGCTACTCTGTTTTTATGTCTTCTTTTCGTGCCTGTCACTGCAGGCAAGATACTGCCGGAGGGCATTGGGGAAGTGCAAGAATACGTCGACATCTGCGACTACGCCGTGGGGCTATCCCGGTCCATTGGGGGGTCCGTGTTCCCCTCTGAGCGCCCCGGGCACGCCCTCATGGAGATCTACAACCCCTTGGGGGTGTTGGGCATCATCAGCGCCTTCAATTTCCCCATCGCCGTGTACGGCTGGAACAGCGCTATTGCCATGGTGGGGATGTGGGGTTGTGGTGGTGGGGATGTGGGGTTGTGGTGGGGATGTGGGGTTGTGGTGGTGGGGATGTGGGGTTGTGGTGGTGGGGATGTGGGGTTGTGGTGGTGGGGATGTGGGGTTGTGGTGGTGGGGATGTGGGTTGCCGTGAAAATTAGCACTTTCGTTGGAAAATGCGAGATCCCGTGCTTAGATCTAGGTTGGTCTTCGCTTCTGATGATACAGAAAGTTTTTGTTGTTTTGCTAAATAAAGATCATCTTTTCTCGCTCACTACCGTCCTATTTTCAGCACCTACTACTTTCTTCTATTTCACTTTTATCTTGTTTCATAAACTTTTTCCCCAACTCACGCTTTCTATGCCCAGAGGATCTTCTGAGGGAACACTTCTTGTGCATAGATTCCACGTTCCCAATTGTAGTAAGCAATTTTGAAAATCGCTTCCATTAACTGGGTCATACCTTTTTTGGCTTTAATTATTTATAAAAATTGTTTGTGACAACTGGTCGGTCAGTAGCATTATTGAAATTCGTTCAGTGTGCACCGGCTGCTCACGTCGAGGTCAAAGAGTTAAACTAACTTAAAATGTAATCTCGCACGAGCTGCAGCAGTGTGGATGAGCCTTATAAATTCTTTTCATCGCTTGTAATTTATTCATCGCCTATAATTTATTCATTGCTCATAATTTATTAATTGCTCATAATTTATTCATTGCTCATAATTTATTCATTGCTCATAATTTATTCATTGCTCATAATTTACTCATCGCTTATAATCTACTCATCGCTTTAGCCTTATAATTTATTATCACCGCCCCTGCCTTAGGTGTGCGGCGACACGATGGTGTGGAAGGGAGCGCCGTCGACGCCGCTGGTGTCGGTGGCCACGACCCGCGTGGTGAGCGAGGTGCTCTCGCGCAACGGCGTCCCTGGCGCCGTGGCCGCCCTCTGCTGCGGCGGTGCTGACGTGGGCGCCGCCATGGCGCGCGACGCCAGGCTGCCTCTCGTCTCCTTCACTGGCAGCACCGCCGTCGGGCAGCAGGTCGATCTGTTATACCGTGATGGGTTTAGACCTACTTATCTTTGGTTTAGTTGTATTTCAAGTGTTTCTTGGTTATACTTGGATCTTTGTTTTAGCGGCATTTCAAGTGTTTCTTGGTTATGTTTGGTTGTCTGGTTTAGTGGTATTTAAAGTGTTTCTTGGTTATACTTGGTTCTTTGGTTTAGCGGCATTTTAAAGTATTTGTTGGTCATATTTGGAAATGGGTTTGTAAGCTTATGCGTTATTTAAGCTTGCTTGAAGTGTTTGAGGCCCTAATTTGAATTCAAAGAATTCGTGGGTCGTGGGTTTCTTAATTAGTGCTTGAACTACACGACACACGTTTGGGGCTTTTGATGTCCTAACTTGAATTCAAAGTATTTCTTGGTCGTAATTTGTTGTTGATCTGTCGCTTCCTGATTAGTTGTACGTAAATATTGACTTTGGTTTCCTAACTTGGATTCAAAACATGTATTCCTGGTTGTAACTGGTTGTGGATTCATTAGTTCCTGCCTGATTTTTAAATATTTGTGTTTTTCGATGTTCTAACTTAAATTGAAAGTATTCCCTGGTCGTAATTTATTGTAGATTTGTCGCTTCATGCTTGATTTATACGTATTTTTTTTCATGTCATGACTGGAATTCAAAGTATTCATTGGTTGTAATTCGTTGTGGGAGTGTCAAAAATGCAATTAATTTGTTTTTTCCTGAATCCGTTTTCAACACGTGTATATCATAAATTCTGACGGTTAAAATGAATAGAACTCTATGTGTGATAGCAATTGTCCTAAAATAGACGGGGAACTAGTGTCTAAGTTAAATGCAGCTGAAGTGTGTACTCATTTTTTGGTCTTTACCAAAATTGTAAAATTGTATTTTTTATCAACCCTACATTTTAGTGCCGGAGCTAACAGATGTTTCTTTTCTTTATCTGATGGACAAATTGCAATCGAAAGTTTCCATGTAATTTGTCAGACTAAACTTATGTTAAGTGCCCCGCTCTGAAGTGAAGTAAAAGCCGGGAATTCGTTTCGTTTTGAGTCCTAGTTGTACTTAACACATAATACACAGGACCGCATTGCGTGCTGTCAAGTAGGGAGGCCGTGTTATATTACACATAATTACTGAGCTCACAACACCTCAAGTAGCTGCCACAAGACTGAGCAGAGCGGCGTGCTGTGCGGGTGGGTGCCCCTCAGGGGGATACAACTATTGTATCTATGGGAATTAGCACTCACAGGTGGAAATGTGTGAGAGCCCGAGCTGGGAGTTAGGTAGGCCTTCTTTTTGTTGAAATGTTTTTTGTTATGTTAACGACCACCTTTTTTTCGGTTCACTGCTGTCCTGGTATACAGCACCTACTACTTTCTTCTTCAACTTTTATCTTGTTTCATGAACTTTTTTCTCAACTTACTGTTTCTATGTCCTTTCTGCTAAGATTCCGCGTTCCCTTATTTTTATACCAAATGGTGCCTTCCTCTCTTCGGAACGCTTTTTTTTTTAGCGGTTAAGGAGGCTGAAACTAACGTCTACTTACTGTGCAGGTGGGCGTGACGGTGCAGGAGCGCTTCGGACGCCACATCCTGGAGCTGGGCGGCAACAACGCCATCCTGGTGGACCGAGACGCCGATGTCGAGATGGTCGTGCGGGCGACGCTCTTCGCCTGCGCCGGTACGGCCGGCCAGCGCTGCACCACCACGCGCCGCCTCATCGTACACCACTCGGTAACTATGTCTTCTTTTCGTGCCCGCCACTCTGTAACTGTCTTCTTTTCGTGCCTGTCACTGTCTTCTTTTCGGGCCTGTCACTGTCTTCTTTTCGTGCCTGTCACTGTCTTCTTTTCGTGCCTGTCACTCTGTAACTGTCTTCTTTTCGTGTCTGTCACTCTGTAACTGTCTTCTTTTCCTGCCTGTCTCTCTGTAACTGTTTTCTTTTCGTGCCTGTCACTCTGTAACTGTGTCTTCTTTTCGTGCCTGTCACTCTGTAACTATCATTATTTCGTGTCTGGCACTGTGTAACTGTGTTTTTTTCGTGCCCGTCATTTCGTAACTGTGTCTTTCTTTCGTGCCCGTGACTTTGTTTTCTTTTCGTGCCCGTGACTTTGTTTTCTTTTCGTGCCCGTGACTTTCTTTTCTTTTTTTTTCGTGCCCGTCACTTTGTTTTCTTTTCGTGCCCGTCACTTCGTTTTCTTTTCGTGCCCGCCAATCAGTAACTATGTCTTTTTTGATGACTTTATTTAGCTATTCGATTCGAATAGTTCAAAAAATGTTAATTCTAAACCCTTTTTTCAGCTGTTTGACGAAATCCTGAGTCGGCTGAAGAAGGCCTACTCGAATTTCTTATCCAAAGCCGGGGACCCCCTCAATGAAGGGGTACTGTACGGACCCATGCATTCCCAGCGGGGGGTCGACGAGTACCTCTCTACTCTGCAAGTTGTCAAGGAGCTGGGGGGTGAGTTTGGGGTCCACTCTGCAGGTGGTCAGGGAGCTGGGGGGTGAGTTTGGGGTCCACTCTGCAGGTGGTCAGGGAGCGGGGGGGTGAGTTTGGGGTCCACTCTGCAGGTGGTCAGGGAGCTGGGGGTCGGAATAAGGGGTCGTAATGTTGCCGTGAGTGCTGTGTTTATTTATACATTTTTTGCTGTTCCGTTTATTTTATTAAAAATACAAAAAAAGTACAAAATAAAAATTGTTCAATTAAAAACAATTTTACGCATCCCCATGAATAAATTATTGAAGGAGTTCAATGTTAATAGATTATTGTTTTTGTTCGCCAATGGTTTTAATGGCTATATTTTTATCTTTTCATGCTATCTTTTATCTCTGTATCTTTCTTTTTTGTTATCTTTTTAACTTTTATCTCTTAAAACCAAAATAATTTTATATCATTCAACGGAAATGTAGAGGTTTTAAATTATTGTGTTAGAATAGTAAGTTACATTATATGAATGTAATTGCTGGGTATATTTTTATTGATTTTTCGCGCATAGAAGTAAATGTAGTCCTTATTTACACCCCGCACATCTTTAACTGAATTCTCCCTCTCACACATTGTTTCTTTTTTCCGCTATCGTATCAATTTCTCGCTATCTCAGATCAAAATCTAGCTTCAAATTACCCGAAGTCTTCTCTAAAATTGTCCACAATTTTGGCTTAAATTTCTGACAAAGTCTCCTAATTTTTCCAATTTGTCTTTCTCATAATTTCAGTTTCTCACAACGTTGCTTAAGTTCGGAAATCCTCACAGTCGTAATTCACAGTCCCTTACAACGTTGACATTTGATATTTTGTGCCCTCGCAATTTGAGTTTCTCCTAACCTTAAATTTGAAGTTTCTCACACTCTGAATTTCAATTTTTGCCCCCCTCAAACTTTTAAATTTCCCAAACTCACAATTACAATATTTACTCTAAATTTTCAATTCCCTCACACTCTCAATTTCAAGTAATCTGTCCAAATATTTAGAGTTCCTCCAACCACAATTTCAACTTTCATTCTCAAATTAAATTTTCAAATCCTTTCCACTCATACTTTCAACTTTCACTCCAAAAATGTCCAATTTCCCACACCCACGATTTCACGTTTTCACTCCAAATATTTCCAATTTCCCACACCCACGTTTTCACTCCAAAAATTCACAATTCCTCCCTCCCACAAACCACCTTAAATTTTGTCGCAGGCAAGATAGAGATCGGCGGCAAGCGCATGGACCGGGAAGGCTACTACGTGGAACCGACCATCGTGACGGGACTGCCGCACGACTCCGCCGTCGTGCACAAGGAAACCTTCGCGCCCATCGTGTATCTGATCAGCTGCCCGTCCTTCGAGGACGCCATCTTGTGGAACAACGAAGTCAAGCAAGGGCTGTCGTCCTCTCTCTTCACGCAGAACCTCAGCAACGTCTTCAAGGTGCGTCTTTGCGGCGTCTTCAAGTGTGACGTCTTTAATGTGTCTCTGTGACGTATTTAATGTATGCCTCTGTGACGTATTTAATGTATGTCTCTGTGACGTCTGAAAGGTATTTTTGGGGCGTCTTCAAGTGTGACGCCTTCAAAGTATGTCTTTGTGACGTCTTCAAGGTATGTTTCTGTGGCGTCTTCAAGTTATATTTTTGTATTTCAAATCAAATCATCAATATTCATCTCCTATACGGTAACTATTTTTACTCTTTGCCAAGGGCAGCAAATCTATGAGCAATCCTGTCTAAATTGTTGTAGTTTTATGAGAATACATATTTTCCTCATGCAAAAATATCACATCGAATTTTAAAATTGAAACGTTCGTATTATACGATGGATTTTGCCATTTTTTGTTTTATCATAGTCTGGGTATGCCGTTGCTCATAATGACGCCAAGTTTGTACAGAGTGGACAGTGATGGATGTATCACTGATACACTCATCCGTCCCATTATGTAAACCGCACGAAAATAATGCAACTAATCACTGAGTCATTGTTATACGTGTTAAAGTTTGAGGCTTTAATAGCCCTTCCCGTCGAGAAAATGATACATTCTACGAGCAGTGTAGCTAAACAAACGCTGGCTTGTTTTCAGTGGCTGGGACCCAAAGGCTCGGATTGCGGCATCATCAATATCAACATCCCCACTAACGGGGCTGAGATCGGGGGCGCTTTTGGAGGCAACAAGGCAACGGGGGGCGGACGGGAGTCCGGCAGCGACTCGTGGAAGCAATACATGAGGCGCTCCACCTGCACCATCAACTACACCAAGGAGCTGCCTCTTGCGCAGGGCATCAAGTTTGAGTAGGAAGTGCCAGCTTTCTTAGGACATTAAGTTAGTTTAGAAAGTGCTTCCATTCCCAGGGCATAAAGTTGAGTAGGAAGAGCTAGCCTGGTTTTTAAGTGCATCAAGTTAATGTAGGAAGTGCTTCCTTTCTCAGGTCATGAAGTTTAGTAGGAAGTGCCAGCCTTCTTTGTTCTTCAGGGCATCAAGTTGAGTAGGAAGTGCCTGTTTTCTTAGGGCATAAACTCAGTTTAGAAAGCGATTCCTTTCTCAGGGCATAAAGTTGAGTAGGAAGAGTTAGCCTGGTTTTTCAGGGCATCAAGTTTGTGTAGGAAGAACCAGCTTTCTTTCCTTGGGCATCAAGTTTCACTAGGGAGAGCCTTCCTTTGCTGGGCATTAAGCTTGTGTAGGAATTTCAGCTCCTGAGATGTAAGACTGTGTTCCTAAGCAGCCCGCTTCAATTTTAAAAAGAAGTTTTTTGTTAAATTTGAAATAATAACAAAAGGACATGAATAGTAGCTTCCATGGTTTTCCAAATGGAAAATGACATGGTTTTCCAAACAACAATTCTTTATGCATCGTTATCATTAGTGACTCGCAATGATAAAATTCAGTTCTAGTGAGTAAAATAAAATTTTTTGTTAAATTTTAGTATACTATCACTTTACATTTTAGGTCGGCGTTGTTACGTTCATTAGCAGAACTTACATACAATGGTAACGTCATAGGAGAAAGTTGAATAACTCTTTTGAATAGGTGAACTGATATATTAATGATATGATATAGAATAATGGTTAAAAATTATAGCGTTGAAAGGTAACGCTAAATTACAAAATGATAAATAGAATAAAGTTGTTTGCTAAGTTTCTCGATTGTGAGTTCGTGGAACGTTTAATACTGACCAAGGAGCTATCCTTTAGTGAGACTCCGTGAAATATTTGCTGCCCAAAGTCGTTCATTCATTAGGCATTTAAATTCCGAAATATGTATAAGCCTGTATTATGATTTTAGTTCTCTTGATTATTATGGTTTGTGGTCGCTTTTCCTTTTTTTTTGTTCTCATGAAGTGTGTATGATAGATTAAAATTATTATACTTTCCACTATAAATTGTTCCGCTACATACCCGTTGCTTTCATTAGCTAGCGAAGCTTAGGTTAAAACTTGTATCAAGTTTTCAGGGGAATTTGTGCCAGCTCGTGCAATATTCTGGCTTGTTGGTACATTGTATTGGAAGTGTTCAGAGCCTACAGCACTTAGCAGGACTGATAACTTTTATATTTGTTGGCAAATATCGCATAAATATGACTTAGTGTTTTGCCAGTGTTTCGAGACAGCAGCATTATGCGAGACTCGTATGTTTTTATATTTTTGTAAGTTTAAAAATAGGAATTTATACTGGCGTGAGAACGTGACTCTTTCGTAAGTTCTACTTCCTTGTCAAACAATGACCGAACACCTTTTTATATTCTGGCTTTTGAAGAAAGTTTGGTTTTGTGTTCTCCATATGCGCACGGCGAATGTCAGAAGTGTAGACAGCAGTCTTCGGGTGCGAGTCTCGCTTGCTGGAGGCAGAAAATGCTGACGCTGGCGTGTAGTGCGTCGTGCGAAGTACTCGAGGCAGAAGAACTGTGTTCCTTCCTGCAACGAAACTGTCCTCCGATTGGCCGACCAAGATCTAGGACAGCCATTTTTAACCTTTCCTCCATCGTTGACCCCCCTCGGCTTCAGGTATTAAATACACAATGCCGAAATTTGCTTCAACCAGTGGTAAATTTACCCCTGCTTGAGAACCTTTGATCTTGGACAAGAAAATCCCGAGTCACTGTTCTAGCGTGCAAATTTTCATGTTATCTATTAATAAAAAATGTGCTTCGATTTCAAATTTGAATTTTGTTTGAATGCTCACCAAATAAAAGTGTGAGAATTAGCACCCCAAGGGGACAATGTGTGGTCCCAAGGTGGGAGTTAGACAGCCCTCCTTTTTCTTGATTTACTGTGCATTTTTGATTCGTTAATAAATCAGTTTTTCGGTTCGCTGTTGTCCTGTTTTACAGTAGGTATAACTTTCTTCTTCAACTTTCATCCGGTTTCCTAACCTTCCTCCCCAACTGTTTCGATGTGTGGGGGGATTCTGTGTGGGAACACACCTTGTGCATAGATTCCGAGTTTTCTCAACTCCTTACCAAAGGATGTCTTCATCCTACCTCTCTATCAACATCATTGTTGTGGCGAGGAAGGCTGGGACTAATTTTAATCACTGTGAGTGCGAGCTTTACGTTTACTTCTTGTGCAACTTGGTCAAGTTATTCGAGTCACATTTTGCGCCAAATTCTGCCCCAAGTTCAAAATCAAATTCTCATTTTACATTAGATGATAAATTTGGGAGACCCAGCATTGTAGGCCAAGAATGAAAATGAATTGCGTATTTTAAGCTAATGAGTATTATAATACGTAGACAGGGCTCTCTTGATTGGGGGTCCTTTGTTATTCTTCGAAGAAATTCTCCATCTTTGTCATTCGTCAAAAATGACGCTGATCAGCACGGAATTATGTACCCGAGTCACCTAGACCTAAAGCTCTCTTTATCGAACTTTTCAAAGTATTTTTCTACACTTGTAAAAGTCTGTTTGCTTTAATAAATTTTCACAATGAAGCACTGGTTTTGGAAACCTTTTTATCTTTAGAGCCTACTTGATTCTCTACGACAACCTCCTGATTTTGTTGGCTTGAATCCTCCACGTTAGAGTCAGGAGGAAGAAAAGAAAGTAAACAATTTATTTTCAATGAAGTCGATGCATGGAGTTTATAACATTGGTTTTAAAAATATTTTCACATTAAGGTCCTTGGTTGAAATTCACACTTGGGTGTCGTATTACCCATGTTGGTGTTACTAGTTAGTCAAGAGATCAGAATTTTTTTGATCTCTCTACAGGGGTTTTTCTTGTAAGCATCGTCTTGACAAGAATTTACTTCGAAGAAATGCTGTAAGTTCAAAATTTTCTGGTTTTATTCAAGGGTTCTTTTGCAAGGGTAGCTTTTTATAGGATTGTTTCTAAAAGGATTATCAGTCAAAAAATTGAGCTCAAATGCTTTTTTAGGCCAAGAGAGACATTCAAGAACTCGCCAGCTCTTCACAGAGTAAGGCATGATGGACACAACATCTAATGTAGCTTATTTTGGGCTTAAGTCCATACAAAATTTCCACCAACAATATCCTTTCCTTCAATCGAACTCAATAGCCTTTCTTTCAATCGAACTCGACTTCAATAATTTCTATAAATTTTTTCCTGTTCTCCTGAGTCGCAAAATTTGCCAAATTTGTCACTTAATTGGATGCGATTTGATGTTAGTTTAAGCCTCTTTAACCGCAACGAAGGTGTTCCAAAGAGAGGAAGACCTATGGAGTTATGGGAACACCGAATCTACGTAAAAAATGCATAGAAACAGTAGATTGAAAAGGAAGTTTGTGAAACAAGATAAAATTTGAAAAAGAAAGTAGTAGGTGCTGAAAAACAGGACTGCAGTGAACCGGAAAACGATGGTCCGTAACAAAGCAAAAATAAAAACTATTCAACTTCAACAAAAGGAAGGCTTGTATAACATTTTTCTCGGAACCTTTCTTATTTCCCCTGCGAGCGCTAATTCCCATATATTTAATAGTTGTATCCCCTGAGCTGTCATAGGTCACCCCTAACATAATTGGATTGATATATATGCTAACGAGGCTGTTGCACAGTAGTGAGAAGGACACAGCAATAACGAAGGGGAAAAATACAATAAATATTGTAAACTTATTTACAATACGAGGTTAAAGATATAATATTGATATAAAGCTACAATAAACAGCATCTTATTACTGTAAGAATGGAGTAAATAATAAGTTAAGGTCACTATCTCATTATCAAATGAGCTACCTTTACTATTTAAAAAACAAATAATTTTCTGTCAATATCTGATTATCAAAAGATAAGTTGCCTTCGCTATTTTACAATCAAATCATAAGTAACCTTCACGATCTCACGATCAAATTATAAGAGACCTTTACGATCTCACGGTCAAATGAAACATTAACTTCTTCTCCAAATCAAATGACAAGTTTCTGGTAATATCCTAATATCAAGGAGCGAACAAGGGTTCAAATTGATGGAAAATGAGCGTTAAATGAGCTGGCTTCCATTCAGACGAATGAAAAATTTGCATAGACCTGAAATGTTACGCTAATGAAGCTGAGACACGAAATATTGAACACTCCAATCACGTCGTTAGATGACATTCAGAATCATGCAAGATTCAAAATTCCACTCAAGTTAGCACATCGAGATGCATATATTCAAAATTCCAATCTATTTGAAACGTGATTCATCCACCGTTAGATTTTCCATTTGCTTCAAATTTAATCACAGTCCACAACAACGCTTGCTCCCTGTCTGGATGAGGCCGTATTGGCACCATGATCATGGAAGTAACAGTTGACAACCGTTCTTAATGGCAGCACATCGTGATTCATGAATTCAGAGAAGTACGGTGCAACCGTTGGGATTCGAACCTGAGACTTTCCACACGGAAGACAAGAGCGTTACCACTGGGCCATGGGGTACCTCATGGAGATAAAGGAAATATCTAAAACATATCGCCTTTTCCCATATTGGTGAGTAAATTGGGAGCGGATCTACACGTGACAGGGTCAGACTTCACTTGGTGAATTTGTATCTTGACCTACAAAATAAAGACGTGCTATCTATAGATATTCAACACTATCATATAAGAAAATAATATTAGGCCTTATTTGCTAAGCATATATTCTAAATGCGGCTCTAACGAGTAAGTATTTACAGGGTTTGATAGTCCCAAAATTAATTCTACATTAAACTTATAATGGTCGCTTTATTCAAGTCTTATACTGTATATAACTTATAGCATTTGAAGAAACTTTTTCATTGGAATTCTGAAAGCAAGTTAAAATAAGACTGAGTGGCAAGGAAATGAAGCACCGTGGTGCTGGGAGAGAAACGAAAAGGAAGTAAAATATAAAAGGAAACAAACTGAAATTGCAAACAAAGAAATTATGGAGAATAATACAGTGAACATTCAGGATTTATAAATGCATGATAGCTAATGTATCCTGTATACCTACACGATAGGAAGAATACTTAACTACGAGACGCTGACATCCAAAGAAACACTAGTAGTATTAAGCTATACTGAGCAGAACATAATAGAAAACAAAAATACAGTACACGCTTACAGAACAGTGCATTAGCAAAGTACATTTTAATGAAATATACAATAGTACAACACACTTTTATGAAAAGCACACTAGCACACTAAGTTCTAAAAAATACAATAGTACAGTAAAGTGTTAGAAAAATATCGGACACAAAGAGACGTGTCGTGGGACAAGCTTCTTGGACAGCGTCGACTTGAGCGGTTTTGTCATTTAGGTGAAATTCCCTCAGATGCTTTGGTTTAGGACATGAAAGAAAGTTAACAAACTGCATACACCTTATGTGTAGCTGCATTTACCTTCTGTTTAACTGCATATACCTTCTGTTTAACTGCATATACCTTCTATTTAACTGCATATACCTTCTGTTTAACTGCATATACCTTCTGTTTAACTGCATATACCTTCTGTTTAACTGCATATACCTTCTGTTTAACTGCATATACCTTCTGTTCAACTGCATATACCTTCTGTTTAACTGCATATACCTTCTGTTTAACTGTAATTACCTTCTGTTTAACTGTATATACCTTTTGTTTAACTGCATGTACTAACTAACATCGTCACTAACATCTTCTCCGTCTGGCGTATATTGTTGGTCTAGTTGAGATGCTCTAAATTAGGGCATTGTAAACACTTGTAGATTAGATTATATGTTAGTTTAAGCCGCCCTAACCGCTACAAAAAAGAGCGTATCGAAGAGAGGAAGGAGGAAGGCACCATTAAATATGGAGATAAGAAAATGCGGAATCTATGCAGAAGGGGCATAGAAACAGTAAGTTGAGAAAGAAGTTCATGAAACAAGATAAAAGTTGAAGAAGAATGTAGTAGGTGCTGAAAACAGGACAGCAGTGAACCGAAAACGGTAGCCCTTAACATAGAAAAAAACATTATTTTAATAAAACAAAGGCCTACTTAACTTTCAGCTCGGGCCCTAATACATTTTCCTCCTGGGAGTGCTAATTTCCATGATACAATAGTTGTATCCCCCTGAGCAGTGTAAATAGTCGTAATGCATCGCCAAAACACAATACCGCAAAATACAAGGGACCACAAACAGCAAATATTTTGAGCTAAGTTTAACTGGTTAACACGCACTTAATGCATAAAAAAACATGATTTCATATCATTTTCATATAATATCTTCAAGGTTTTGATAAAGTTCACTCTTCATTTACGTTACTTGGCTTGAAATAGTGTTTTTTCCTCGCTTTAGAAGCCCAACAAATTTTGAAAAACCTTCCAGGGTGAGAAGTTCTTAGCTCATTTGTCCAGGTTTACCCTGCACGAATAGCACAGCGTTAGCACTCAACTACCGCTGGCTCAACGGGTTATGAAGTAACATCTTTTTTGATTAGAGGTAGTATATGCACTTAAAGAAAATCACCAACCAGGCTATTTCGATGTATACAGTAAACGAGACACCAAAAATGAACTAAAGAGGAGATGATATTGACACTACCAAGAAAACTTTTAAACAAGCCCAAAGAATGAAGGCCATTTATTCTGGGTATTTACGCAACCTCGTAAGATGCGAGTGTCGTTTTCATTTGCAAATGACGGCGGTAGTTAATAATTTTTAAAACGGGTACTTTTAATTAGTTCAATAATTTAAAATGTGAAATTACAATATTCATGAAAGAAAAAGGAGGTCAATTTGTTTCTGTGTTTACGCACTCATCCGCAGCCTCTATATCGAGTACCTCACATTTCTAAATTTTAAAGTCATTACTTTCATCATAAAATAGTCATCTAATGCAATTACATGGCAAATAAATATGTGAACAAGTTCGTAAGAAATTAAACCAGTGTTCTAAAACGTAGCTCTAAATACAATTTAGCACGCGGGGTTTAGCGTCCTGTCTGTCGCTCTCCACCCACTTTAATCTGAAATAGACAGAACGCTAACTTCATGTTTCAAGATATACTTTGAAGTCCTCAAGTATCACTAATTCACCTAAAGTTTAATGCTGTGAGGCGTTGTCTGCTACGAAAGAAATTTTATAAATCTGGAGCCAAATTTGTAAACAATTTACACGGTCGTAGCGGCACTGGTTGCAGCGCAAAGTTTTTCAACACTTTGACCACAACGTGAGCCACCGGTGTATACTGAGGGAATTCACATAATGCTGCTGACTGCCCAGTAGTCACAAACTCAATTTTCAAAAATACTCAATCCAAGCTAAATGAAGGCATGATCCAGTTAGAGTTTGCTATTTTCAAAATGCTTACAACAATTGACCTTAAATTTCAATTAAATATTGAACTTCAGTTCAAAGTGTTAAGCGTTCAAAGTGTTAAGCGTTCAAAGTGTTAAGCGTTCAAAGTGTTAAGCGTTCAAAGNAAATGATGCTACAGTGCAGGTATGGGCATGACCAATATTTCCTTAATACTAATAGAATAACTAACAACTAACAAAACTCACCCATGATGAGCTATCAATATGGGGATACTAATGAATATAGATTCTAGAAAACAAGACTACCCTTCAGATGAAAAGAAAAATGTATATATAGAACAGGATGTCTACTGTTATTTCATTTCTAAATTTTCATACTTTTTCTACTACCTTTGGCAGCAAAAAATTACTACCTAATTGTTACAGAATAAATGTTGTCCAAGTGTAAGTAATTGGCCTATTATAAGTAGTTTGAAACAATAATACACTTAATAACACAGGTTCTAAAAAGTTCCAAGTTAGTTTAATACTTAAAATACTTGATACAAGGAGCAACCAGTGCATTATTGCAAAAAAAAGTTACCAAAATTCCTAATGTATCCCATCCTAAATAGACTAACAAATGTTCAGCAAAGACCTTATCTCAACATCTTTCAACTATGAGAGCAACAGTTCATCACATAAAAAAATTAACTGACTGGAAACGAGTAGACACCACTGATAGAAATATTTCACATAAATTGCGGCTAATTTCTTTTTCTTGGAAAAAGAAATTTTTTAAAATCTTCATACGCATTATGCATAAGTACATTACTTTCAATTTTCAGCATATCATCTTGCTTCATAATTTTTACTACCTGTAAAGGTAAAGTGACCCCTGAGACAAAATTTACTATTTATCACTACCTTTCTTACTATTTTTCAAATTTTACCACTTTACTACCTAGTAGAAACTCTGTATAATTATTGAGACTGACATTAGACATGATTTTACTAAGCTGGGCTTGTTGATTCATAAGTTTTTAATGCACTCCCACATTAACAAAATTATGATGAGCAATATCAATTTGCACCTTATATCTGATGTTGATAATAGCAATTGGAATACCATAAATGGGAGGCTTTGCTCTGTGTCAATTGCAAAAAAAAATAGCCATGAAAAATTAGGGTATTTATTTACTTAAATGCACTCAAAGATGTAAATAATTTTGTTCCCAAAAATTAATAAAAGAAAACATTTAAAAACGTTTAAAAGGAACAACATTTTGCTTGCTAATGCGTAATTTTTTAGATAAAACAATTACATTCAGGTAAGAGTACCATTATAGAGTTGAAAGCCTAATTGCCGCATTGTTGGAACACGCGCAGATTCTTAGCAGGAGAACATCTACCTTGGTATGGCTAAGTTGAGTTATTTTAGATTAGTTTAGGTTTGTTGGTTTCTTCACTTTCATATACAATGTTTTTATGACTTCAAAGTTGAATAACTCAAAAATTATGCATCAGCAAACAAAACGTCATTCGTGTAAATTGTTCTTAAATGTGTTCCTTTAGTGATTCTAGGGCATATTCTGTAAACACATTAAATTATAAATCGACCAAAACTAGCATTGTATGTAGAAAAATCATAGACTAGGTTTTGCATCTCTCTTGTAAACACTCAACTTTTAGGTGCAAAGTAGGAAATTACTTTAATTTATCTGAAAGTTTTAAATGAGATAGACTACACAACCAAACAAAGCTATTGCTGGGCTACATTCAGCACACTAAACACAAGTTTTATAGTGTGGCAATCCTAACTAGCTTTCATCCAGAGCACCGTTGGTTTACAGTTTGCTCCTTGCTCATTTGGATCTATAAGTGAAACAAAATTTTTTTCTTTACCAATAAAGTTTTTATTTTGAACCCATTATAATTTGTCATCACATCCTATTTACTAAGAAATTAACAGACAAAATTTACTATTTAAGCTAATGGCACTTTGCTACCATATTTTTTTCCCATTTTGAAATGAAAAGCTCATAAAAAATAAGTATACAAAATTTAAAAATAAAACGGATGTCATTAATAAATGTTGAATTGTAGTACATTCCATTGTTATTTTTTTTGCCCTGTATTTTAAATACGAGGCGAGTTAATAGCATTTTCCAATGGAACCGGCATTTGGTTTCAAAGATTTCACAAAGAAATGCATCGTCAAGTGCAAAGATCAGTCAAAAACCATATTTTCTACATTGAATTCAAGTACATTTCAAATTTCTTACCTTCCAGGTCTGCCAGCCCGTGATTATAAGGCAACGGCACCTCACCACTTTTTAATGGTACGTGGGTCTTAAATGGAGAAAGGATTCTTCTGAAGTCAGTCATTTTGAAATGCCTGCTGCACACATA
>JACJUY010012983.1:0-20822 GCA_014220935.1 Platorchestia sp. MABIK | reverse complement strand
GAGGATGATGTGGTGTGGAGGATGATGTGGTGGGGAGGATGATGTAATGTGGAGTATGATGTGGTGTGGAGGATGATGTGGTGTGGAGGATGATGTGGTCTGGAGGATGATGTGGTGTGTAGGATGATGTTGTGTGGAGGATGAAGTGGTTCAAAGGATGACGTGACATCTGGTTATTTTTATTGGCTCTCTATTCTTTTTGAGAGCAGCAGTGACGCGAGTGTGAACGACGTTACTCTGGACTGTCCGCGAGGCACTGCTAATAGAATTAGAGAACTGGGGAGCATATTTATTTATTGTGTGTCTGTGTCGTCGTTTTAGGTTTTTATCAAAAATGCACTTTAGATAGATTTGAATGTTCTCTTTTTTTCTAGCGCGCATGCTGCAAATTGAGGTTAATTAGCTTCAAACTTTCTCTGCATCACCTGAAAAGTATTTCTTCACACAATGAACACCGAGAAAGGACTTGCCGCTTCTGATTGAAAAACAAAATTCAGTTTGAAACTTTTAATTCGGGAAAAATTGCGCTACGAACTAGATTAGGGATACTTCATATAACTTAAAAAACAAATGCCTGTTGTTAATTAAAAATGTCATGCAAAAAAAAACTGATAGGATTTTCTATCAGCCCATTAACTTCGACTTACGATTAGATTTATTAATCTCAATTGAAAACAATACAAAAAATAACAATAAACATTAATAATGAGAGATAACACTGAGTGAGAACAGGGAATGTGAATAACAAATTGTAATAGTGAATGAGACAGCGAATGGGAACAAAAAATGATAGCTCTCAGTGAAAACTGTGAATGAAATTACTGAATTGCATTAGTGAATGAGAAAATGAGGGTCAGCTGTGCTATAATGAGTACCTAGTCCACCCGTCCGTACGTTAAAAAAAATTAAAATTAGACCCGTATCACAAACTCATGATTCCACTCCGTATTCGTAGACAAGAAAGACATAAAAATTTAGATAAAGCCCGTATCACAGACACATGATTCCACTCCTTCGTATTCGTGCACAAGTACTGGAGGATAACCACATACTTTCAAAAAACCCTCCAACACTAGCATCATATGCGCAAAGCGCATCTTTATCAGTTCCCTATCTATCCTTTTCCGTTTCACCTCTTCTCTTCCCGACACACTCTGTGTCAAACTCTCCTTCCGCCTTTCCTATAAGCATCGTTCGTTCGTGCTGACGGATACGTGATCTGAGTGCATATTCACTTCTCTTTGGAAAATAGTAAATTATTTACGAGTTTTATTGAACGAAGCCGAACCGAATGCTAATAGTTTTGCGTCTAGGTACTACATTAACTTATGCATGTTTTTCATCTCCGATAGTCGGAGCAATCGAGGTTTCCTGTATTTGGGGTACGGACCTTATCTTAAAATATTTTCAAAGTGGGTCAGACATAGACATACGGACGAGAAAAGCTTTTATAACAGCACTTATTTTTTTCAGATGCATTGTTAGTACTCATTTCGTTCACTTTCCTCATTCACAGTTACATTACTTTAGTCCCATTCTCACTTTGATCTGTGAAATTTGGTTCTTAACACAGATGCACGTTTCAACTACTGTTTCGAAAAGATATTCAAGTTTGCTGCTCTTTAATCGCCTGCAGGTTGGGGCAGCCCACGCACACAGTCCTACATTTGAGAATGGACCAGAAGACACGCAAAAATTTGAACGCCCTCTATCGAAAATTAGCTTCTAGACCACTTTTTGATTGCAGAGCTACATTTCGGGATCCGCACTTGTACAGGGTGGCGCATAAGTAACGCACCCTTTTAAAAAATTAATAATAATAAGCTATGAAAGGCATAACGATTGGGTTAATTGCAAACGATAGAGGAAATCTTAAAGTTTATTTACATGACGTATCCTGTATACAGATTCCCAGTGTATATTGCGGTAATAAATCTTTAAAATTTACCTTCAAAAAGGTGCGTTACTTATGCGCCACCCTGTATAACTGAAATAGGACGTACAATTTTCCACTGGAGCACGTTTATCGAACACGGATGTAGTCAGGTCGGTAAATTGAGCCTCGATTTTTGCTCTCAAGGGTTATAAATTTTTGGCTAGGATTCGATTCTGATTTGAGAGCCACTGTGACGCTTTCGTTTATTAAACATTTCACAAAAATAGACGAGCGTCTCATCACCGCATATCAGAATGGCTACTCTGAGAGTAATTTAGATATTGGTGCGAATCAAAGAAACGCGCGTTTCATCATCCTTTTCACCAAATTCCTGTACTTAAAAATTGCATTCACGATCAGGGTAAAAATTTTTCAGTTTTAGTGCATATTTTTTATAACCTTTTAAACAACTGCTTCATCTTTTTTGACCAGTCCTAAATGACCTGAACCAACGCGTAACAAAATAGGTAATAAAATAGGGCATGCGTAATTCATCACCCTGCTTGCAGAAATAAGATCGGTGAAAAATCAATAGCATACTTAATCACTTTGATCATCTTACTCCAACTTATCACATTAATCCCGCACGCTGTATTGCGGATACGGTTAGCTACAAAAGTTTCGTTAACTTACGATACGCCCCATTCTTTCTTAAGCAGGTTTTTACGCACACACACACACACACACACTCATGTCAAACACAGACACACATATAACATGATGTCATAGGGGCAACAGCTGGAAACGTAGAGAGCAAAGATATATTTCAATCGATGTTGGATTATTTTTACTTGTGCAAAACATGCGTGTGTTCAATATCCAATTTCAAAATTAATAAACAATCCCAACACTTTGACCACATTGAAAACTATAGTTTAGTATTCAGCTTAAATTAAAAGCCAATTGTAGTCACCAATTTTGAAAATAGCAAACGTTAACTGGATGATGCCTTCATTTAGCTTGAATTAAGTGTTTATGAAAACTGAGTTTGTGACCATTGCTCGGTCGGTAGCATTATGAAAATACCCTCCGTGGCCATCGGTCAAAAAGCTAAATAAAACTTGGTGCAACGGAGTACAGGTATTTTTGATAGTACACATATTATTTGTGTGCTTGAATGCTTCCTTGCGTAGTTGTCAGCTAGTCACCGTCCTCGCTCGGCTTTCGGTAATAATATAAGGTCAATTTACACGTTCTACTTTCGGTAACAAGGAAGAGAAAATGCAACACCTAACTCGTAGCAAAAACTTGGGAAAATTATTTTTTATATACATCAGATAATTTTTTCCCTAGTATGAGGTGCATGAGTGAAAAATTAAAAAATTTAAAAAATCAAAAAATTGAAAGCCATAAATTAAAAAAATTATTTGAAAACTACAAATATTATTGCACACAAAAAAGCGAGTAGAAACCATTCCGCCATGAGACGAGTCTACATAGTCATTAAACTGTTTCATAAGATTCACAAGAAATGTTTCATATGACCAAACAAAAACTGAGGGCCTATTTAAGGTATTATATTATGAATTTTTGTCACAAAACCGATAACTTTACGTGCAAACACTCTTTTGTGAGACAACTTGTCACCAAACTAACACACAGGTGTGTGACGTACATATACAATATTAATCAAAATATTTGTACACACTTTCGTGTGTCACGGGCTGACACGACACACATAAGTGTGCTAACCTCGAAGCACTTAGCGTGAGTCAGCACTATTACTTATAAATGTTCCACTTACTCAGATAAGCTCGTGAATGCACGTAATGACTAACAATACCTCATTATTTGGGGCAAAAATAACAATTATCTTGAGTTTTTTGGAGAGAATTATATTTCGTTTGCAAATTCCAAAACAAATCACATCAAAACGAGAACTTTTCATCATATGAAACTTGGTTATGTGATTCAACTCTCCCGATCACTTCAAAAGCCAAAGGTGATACTCATAAAAATACTGTAATATCTCACAAAGAATGTTTGACACACACACGTGTGTCAAAATTTCTCCGAGTGTAACATGTATCCAAAGGTGATACTCATAAAAATATTGTAATTTCTCCGAGTGTTTCAACAGTTAGAAAATGAAATGCAGAACAAAACACGCAGTAGAAGGGAAATATTGCGGGGCAACAGCCGCATGAAAAATACAAACTAAGACACACGATCAATCACAAACACATATACACAAATAACATGATGTTATATGGACAACAGCTAGAACAAAAATGATGCTTAGAAAAAGCTAATGTGCGCAGAATAAAAATACGACAACTCAGACAACAGTTGAGAAATCAGGGAGTTCGTCATCGTTGAAGACATAATGCAGAAACTGGAGCAGAGGCTACTTGAGCATCACAACTCTGCCTTTATTCCTGACCGTACTGGTTAGTGCATGCTTGATTCCAAAATAATTATCTTTCAATTTTCATCAAGCATCTAAGTTATTCCCCCCAGTAACTTTTTGAAAAACATTCTACTGCGTCTGTGACAAAACAAATTTCGGTCGTCAAGTTTCCGAAACCTTCACATTTGTTCACCATGTTCAACTCTCTAAGTACGTACATCTGAATTGGCTATCTTCTCAACTAACACGACCTTTGCCTTTAAAAAAACAATCACCATCCAAAAGTACCCAGAGATAAAACAACAGAATAAATCTAATGCAATTGCTCAAATTTCTCGGAAGCTTCAATTCCTCCTGGACCGACGCACTACTTTCGTCCCTGGAAACTCCCGTATGTCCGCATGGAAAACCAAACTTCTCTTGGAGGAGGGCCGGAGTTTCAATCTATTGTATTGTTTTCTCAAAGTGAAGGAAAGGTGTCTTCAAAGCAACCGCGTAGCAATGAAGGGAAGAGGTATTCGCTACTGCAATTTGGGTGGAGGAAGGCGGAAGGGGGGAAGGGTTGAGGGGGGACCGCTCTTGTATTTTTTTCACTCTCCTCCGGAGGTTGTTCCTTAGATGTTGAGATAACTTGCTTCCTGAAGGATGTTCCCTGCACCAGAAATCCCTCAAATGAAGAGCTTCGCCAGGATTTTATCGTTTCAGGAAAGGCATTTTAATTCGAGCACGGAAAATACAAGACAAAATCATTTCGACTTTCATCATCATCACACAATGATTCAATCAGAAGTTTAAATATTTGTTTAATAAAACCTCCCCTGAGTCGGGCGGGTGCTTGCATTGTATAGTCTTCCTGAATGAAGCGTCTTAAATGGAGAAAAAAGTTAAACTGTTAATAAATTTTTTATCGAGTGATGGTTGAAGTGGAAAGAACAAGTGAGATGTAGCAGTAGAGGCAATCACTGATGAGGTGTAGCACTGAAGGCAATCAGTGTTGAAGGCAACACTGAAGGCAATCAGTAAGACAAAATAGGCAATTCCTGACGAGGTGTAACAGTAGAGCCAATCACTGGCAACGTGCAACTGCTACAGTAAGGGCAATCACTGACAAGGTGCGACAAAAAAGGCAATCACAGACGAGGTGCAACCAAAGAGGCAATCACAGACGAAGTGCAACAAGAGTGCAACAATAATTACAGATGAGGTGCGGCAGTAGAGGCAATCACAGGTAGGTGGCAGCACTGCCAGCAATCAGTGGCAACAATCCCACCTGCGTCACACCACTCTGAGATCAATGCACGGACACCGCCGTACTTGCCGGCTGAAAGACTTGTCATCGTTGCTGTTAGATGCGGTGTGTGGTTTGCGTGGGTTTGTGTGTGTGTATTGCCTGTGTGTGTATGCAGTTTGTGTGTGTGTGTGAGTGCAGTTTGTGTGTGTGTGCAGTTTGTGTGTGTGTGCAGTTTGTGTGTGTGTGCATTTTGTGTGTGTGTGCAGTTTGTGTGAGTGTGTATGCAGTTTGTGTGCGTGTGTGTGCAGTTTGGGTGCGTGTGTGTGGTTTATGTGTGTGGGTGTGTGTGTGTGTATGTCGGCATGTGTGTGTGTTGTGTGTGTGAGTGTGTACGCTGAGCTTTTAGAGCAGCGATGAGAACGAAAAAGAATGTATAAAAGCCCTGATGGTTATCTCCTGCGAGAGATCCATTTTGCTACGGGAAAAGCACAATGGAGTGCTTTATATAGAATGAAAAGGAAGCTGATATTGAATTTGTTTAATTGACGCTGATGCTTACTGTGAGAGGTTTATAAGGAGGTACGAGTATGATGTTTAGTTAAAGGTTATTCAGGCCAAAAAGAAACTATAATCATGGTTTGTTCAGATATGTTTCTTTGAAGTAACAATAATAAACCTGAGTTAGGCTCTTACGTGAAAAGAGCAAAATTTCATCTTTCTAACAAATTCTCATCATGAATACCTAGGTATATTTCTTTTACCAAACCAATAATACCACGCTAATGAAATACCTTACCAATAATACCTATATAAACATCACCACCGAAACCTAAGTACGGCTGCATCACACACAGTGGTAATTAATATCTTACTACAGCATTTTAGCTTTAGTTTGAAAAAGCTCAAGTTTTATTTAAAAAAGGTCAAGTTCAATTTAAAAAGGCTCAAGTTTAATTTAAAAAAGATGAAGTTTAATTTAAAAAGTCACAAGTAGGCTATATATAAAAAAAATTAAGTTCAATTTTAAGAAGCTTATTTACTAAAGTTTTTACGTGAAAATATTCCACTGTATCATGTGTACACCTTTACTTGCATATCAAGCGGCTATGGTATTTAAGTTATTCATGTGTAATTTTAATTTAAAAGCCGCGTCAACCCTTCACGATGTCTTCCTTCAACAGCAGCTGAAGTGAAACATATTTAGAAAAAGTTGGAGAAAAATCATAGAAGAACGTAGAACAAAACTCGGTTCGAGACGAGGAGCGTTTAAAACAAGATCCCGGCATGATACCAAACATTATCACAGCCGCTGTAAATAATGATGCTTAGCAGGCAATAGCCCGTGCCAACGGTGTTGCTGTTCAAACTGCATATGGATGGCTTCGTCGATCCGACAACCCTGTCAAAAAGCGCGGAGGTTACCGCCATCAAAAATTACCGGAGGAAAACATCGAATTGATGCTCGCATATGAGGAACAAAATCCATTTATTACACCTCAAGAGATTAAATCGAAAATTAAAATTGAAGTTGGGATCTCAATCAGCACAACTACTGTTCATAAATATTTGGAATGCAAATTATACACAATTAAAAAGTGCTTCCAGAACATTTTACCTGAACTCCGAAAGCAACAAAGAAAAAAGAAAATGTTACGTGCAGGCACTGATGGACAAGAAGGGCGATGGCAAACTAATAATATTCATTGACGAGACCAATGTCAATCTTTTCTTACGGCGTAGTGAAGGTCGTTCTCGTAAAGGAACTCGCGGTTCAGTCAAGCGTCCGACCTCAAGAGGAAAGAATATACATGTTATCGCAGGGATGTAACAACAGGGTCTCGTGTATCTGCAGAGGCGGAGAGGAAGTTACTGAAAAAAAGACTGTCAAGAATGACTCTGCGAAATGCTGCGTGCAGTAACAGAGTCTCTTAACAATGTCATAGTAGTATGTGACAACGCCCCAGTACATGTAGGTCTTGAAACTGTTTATGATGAAGAAGAATTCTCTAGCGCTATGTGACTTCGAGCAAGTCCTTACAGTGCACCAGTTAATCACATAGGAGAATACTGGAGTGCAATGAAAACAAAAATGAAGCGCTTATTGGCAACCATAATGACAGAGATGCTGAACTCCACGCCGGAAGGAATGACAATTACTGAGCACCAAATGCTCTTCCATGAAAAGAAATAGATGAATCCATTAATGCCATAACACCCAGGCTATGTCTCCGCTCCTACAATCATATACAGAAGCATTTTGCTGGAATACTTGGGTTCGAAGATTTAAAGATGGGAGAGAACGTATTAATCCACTTAGCAATGGTATAAATGTGTAAAAATGGAATTTATGGAGAATTCTAACATTCCCCATTGCCCTGTGAGACTCATTTCAGTTTAAACTTTAGTACCATTGCAGCGTGGCTCGAGACAGGTGAGGTGGGAGCTGCTTTACGGTGATTTAGACAGATACTGTTGATACTCTCGTTCGATCCTTTTAACGCATAGGTACCTGTTGGCAGCTCTTGCTTTTTCGTTACTTTTTTTGTGATGCGACCTCCGAGCAATGGTTGTAACCTATAGTGGCGATCTCGGCGGGAACTTATTCCGAGAGTGAAGGTGTCCTGCAGCCTGGTGTACTGACGCTCGGTGTTCAGCCATGGCACTTCATCCTGCACATGCTTCCCCTGCTCCGCTTTCTTGCCTGTTCTCCTTAAATTCTAAAGCAATCTTAACTTCTATTTTCTACCATAATTTAATTACCTTTATTTCTTCCTACTCTATTAAAAAACTGTTACTGTCGTAAATCATGTGAATGTGAGTGTGCCTGAGCTTATAAAGCTGTTTAATTCCTTAAAACCTTAAATTGATTTCGAGCCAGCTTGGCTTGGAGACTTAATTCCTTTTATTAACTTAATTAATTGAATTACCTGGGGCCTGACTATAAGACGACTTACCAGCGGTCTTACTCTACGGGTAATTTAATTAAGCACTTAACCTAATTATAATTCTTAAATTTGCTCCTGCTCTATACTCGAGCTTCTTTTCTTGCCTGTTCAAAACCATCTTCATTAACTCTGCAAGTGACTTCCACACTAAGACATAATTAAACTCATGCTAGCTTTGAAATTTCTCTTTCAATGATATTCTTCTTATGAAACTTTTTAAGAACTACAACAGGCCCAATTTTTCTTCTTTGCATTAATTCATCTGTTTCCATTATTCTAGAATCCACCACTTGGGGCTCCAATAGCCCGGCATGAGGCTGCTGAACCGGGAGCCGTGCGGGACCACTGGTTTTTATTCTTCGCATCGATCAACGACGAGGCCGTCACTTCAGTAGTGCTGTGCTGTCTACTCGGACCTAATAATTGGCCTACTGAGCTACATCGTACTTGAAGATTCTCAAGACCGTGCGGCAGACTGTGTTGACTTTTGTCTGCTGGACGCAAGGACCAGTGTCAACCCGAGGGCTCCGACGCAATCTGTCGAGGATCGCCGCAGGGAGCTGTATAATAATCTTGCTCCCTCGTTGCTGAAGCGGTGCTGCAGCTGTTACGTCTATCGAGCGAAGGGTTGCCATTTTTTAATTTATTAGCGCTCAAAAGGATCGTTTTACGTTAATTTATTAGGTTTAACCCTAAATTCCGTTGTTCCTGAACCTTGTTGTTACTTAAATTATTGACGTTTCCATAATCTTCTAAGCTATGCCGGCATTAGATTTAAGATTCCTGTGTTCGTTAATTACTTCTTGAACCTAGCTCGTGGAGCTTTCTCCTAATGCTAAGACTTTTGTATTGGTTCGTTCCAGTTTAAATATGTTGTTACTTGCAACTTTGAATAAAGGCTTCTGCTATCGTTAACCGTTTCGCATTGAACCTATTTGTGTGGATTCTCCACAAATTTTTTGTTAAGTGATTGGCCTCCAATTTGGTAATATATTTTATGTTTTATACTCTATTATGAAACATGATATAATAGATCATTATTGTAGTAGCCTTGTTGTTTAAATAAAATTTTGAAGCTGTATAATGTTTAACTTTAACTTGTAGTTTGCTAATTGTCACACAGTTACTTATTACATAAAGTTTGTTTGGATCATATTTGTCAATAGATTAAGTACCGATGGTCTGTTTAGCTAATGATTCATAGGTAAAACTTAAAGAGTGTCAAATTAAGTACAAAATCACTGCAGCTTGATTTGTTTGATATTCGATTTACTCTATTTTCAGTGCCAGTACTTTTATATAAATATGCATTCTCAGAAATAAACTTTAGTTAAGTTATTATTACATAGGTATGCAATTTTAGAAACATTAGCTTTTCGTAATTGAATTTGATCTTTTTATAAGTATACTTGACATTTTTTAAATTAAATTTGAGTTTTTTTAAATTAAAGTTAAAAAGTTAAAAAGCTGTTGCAATATCTAGACCTTAACAGCAATATCTATATATAAATACGCTTAAAACTAACTTCGTTAATAACGCTCCCCATCTGAGTGTGCGGTATCATGGAAACCGAATTCCTCAGTGTTACATTCAAGATCGCCTTTACATGCATTGATATGTTAGGATAAGATAGGTTAGGATAAGATAAGTTAGGTTTGGATAGATTAGCTAAGGATAGGTTAGGTTAGCGTAGGTTAGGTAATGTTGATGAAATTTTCGCGGGTTCACTGTTTTTTTATGTTTGACATGTTATCAGGATAGCTTCGGCTAAGATAGGATAGGTTAGTTATGTTAGGATGGGTTGGGTTAGAATTTGTTATGTTAAAATTTGTATGGTAATGTTGACCGAATTTTTCACGGGTCCACCTAGCCTTAACACAACGCATGCTAGACTATGCAACTACTCTTTACAAAACAGTACCCTGTATACAACGCATGCTAGATTGTGTACCAAGTCTTCTCAAAACACTGCCCTATATACTTTTCACGCTAGACTATGCAAGTGTCTTAATTACTCTTCTCAAAACTAATGTTTGGGAAGAGCAGTTAAGAGCTGTACAACTCACGCTAGACTATACAAGGGCCTTATCCACTCAAAACATTATCGTTTAACACAACGCATGCTATGTAAACTATACAACTACTCTTCTTAAAAGAAACATTTTGGACAGAGTAGTTAAGACCTGTAGAATGCATGCTAAACTGTGCAAGTGCCTTTACTACTCTTCTCAAAACATTATCCTTAACACAACTCAAGCTAGACTATGCAAGTGCCCTTCTTTTGTCCCTGATGCACCGGAGAGCGGCACTAGAGCCCCACACCACCTCATTACGGCACAGGCACTCGGTGGCGGCAGCTAATGAAGCCAAGCCACAACGTCCTGAGAGGCAATCTCGGCACTGGACTGGTGACGCTCTCGTGCTGAGTTGGGCGAGTGGGGTGTTGTAGCTTCCAATGCACGGTTTGGTGAGGACTTGAGAGGTGCTGCGAGCCGCGTGTTCCGGCGTGTGATAATTGGCGTTTGAGGGCTTATGAGGCACTGTAAGTACATTCCAGCGTGTGATAATTGGCGTGTGAGCGTGTGATTATTGGCTTGTGAGCGTGTGATCATTTGCTTGTGAGGCACTGTGAGTACATTCCAGCGTGTGATAATTGGCGTGTGAGCGCTTATGAGGCACTGTAAGTACATTCCAGCGTGGGATAATTGGCGTGTGAGCGTGTGATTATTGGCGTGTGAGGCACTGTAAGTACATTCCAGCGTGTGACAATTGGCGTGTGAGCGCTTGTGAAGTGGCGTGTTCTATTGCAGGGGACAATTTTTAGTGATCCTTACGTAGTTTGTAATTACACGCTCATTTAATTTGTTACTACATTCTGGTTTAATTTCGCTTGCGAATCATTTTTGTTCTTTACAGTTTATAAGTGATGGGATTTCCGTAACTCTAATTGTACAAGCTCAACAATGCACACGAATCATGGCGTATTCAAGTGCACTTGGTAATTTCTAGTTATGCTTCTGTTTTTTCTCTGATGAAGCTTTTTTGTTATTTACAGGCTTATGAGCGAAGGGATTTCCATGCCTTCAATTGTAAATGAGCTTAGAAATGTGCGTACGTGAATGTTAAAGTGCATAGCTTGTAATACATGTGCTTATTGTTGAAAATGTAGCACTCCAAATTTCGAGTCAATTTTCCAAAGTGATCATTTCATTTTTTAAATTTTTACGTATTTTTAATTCGTCGCTGTAAACCGTATATTTTTATCGGCGAAGGAAGGATCTTGCACCTGAAAATTGCCTTTAAATTCAAAGTATTTTTCATAACATTCAAGGGCACAGCAACTGAGTGCCCTTCCGCACTTAAGAAATACATTGAAGATATTGCGACATAGATCTTAATACTCTCTTAAGATATGCTCCCTCTCTCTCTCCTACTCGCTCTTATATTCTCTCCTACTCTCTCCTATATTCTCTCCTACTCTCTCCTATATTCTCTCCAACTCTCTCCTATATTATTTCCTACTCTCTCCTATATTCTCTCCTACTCTCTCATATTTTCTCTCCAACTCTCTCCTATATTCTCTCCTACTCTCTCTTATATTCTCTCCAACTCTCTCCTATATTCTCTCCTACTCTCTCCCATATTCTCTCCTACTCTCCCTTACATTCTCTCCAACTCTCTCCTATATTCTCTCCTACTCTCTCCTATATTCTCTCCTACTCTCTCTTATATTCTCTCCAACTCTCTCCTATATTCTCTCCTACTCTCTCCTATATTCTTTTACCATCTCTTACATTCTTTCTTACTCTCTCCTATATTCTCTCCTACTCTCTCCTACATTCTCTCCTACTCTCTCTTATCTCTCCTACTCTTTCCTATGTTCTCTCCTACTCTGTTAATATATTTGTTTTAGCAATTTGAGTTGAGATACTTCTATACGTCGTCGCCATCAAGTTTGACAGGATCCTATAATATATACTGTACTATGGATTTTCATTATAGGAAAATATGTTTAGTAAGCCTGTATTTCAGTATCGCATTTCACCCTACACGAAAGGGCAAAAAACCAGAAAGATGAGAAAATATTACGCAAAAAATTTAGTTACTAAAATTAAAGAAGCACTCCTACTAAAATACGTAAAAAAATTAAACTAAGTATACATAACCTTAATAGGGATAAGGTGCAGTGTAACTGCTTTTTAGAGCAAAATATAATTTTTCATTTCTGATAAAAAATCAAAAACTTCCGGTACCTCATTTCAATTTAGACTGAATTGCAACCTATTTCAACTTATACTAGATTTCAACTAACACTGAACTTTGAAATGAGTAGTTTACCCGCAATATTAATTAACTAAGTTGAAGAATTCTTTCACTGAGTTGGAGAATTCTAGGACGCATCAGACTTTGGTTTTCATTTGTGTAACATACTGAGCTTCTCTCTGAATCATTGATCTACTCGATTAATCAGAAATCTAGTCTCTTAATCAGGGATCTACTCTCTTAATCAGGAAACTACTCTCTTAATCAGGGAACTATTCACTTATTCAGGGATCTTTTTTTCTTTATCAGTGATCTACTGCCTTAATCAGGGACGTACTCTCTTAATCAGAAACTTACTTTTTTAATCAAGCACCTACTTTAATCCATGACCACGAAGGAAACTATAAATACTTCTATTCAATTATTAATCATTTCGAAACGTGAAATGATCAATAAAGGAGTGCAAATTAGGAATAAATTCTGAATCTTGTTATATATTCATTAAAAATGTATGAATGCTGAAAATCCAATGAATACTTGAGCGAAGACAAATTTTCTAAATCGTTCAGCTTAAAGTCTGCGGTAAATGCTCCGAATATTTAAGTATCCCTGACGCAGATTTCCGAGTTAATACGTCTAAAAGTCTGCGGTAAATGCTACCCATATTTAAGTACTTCTGAATCCAGTGCCTTGTAGGTATTTAAATGCTCTGACCATTTTCTGTAGACTCTTTGCCAAAATGACTGCCAATTTGTATTTACTTAACAATTAGCCATTCGCTGCGTTTTCTTGACGAGAGAAAATCTTTGACTAGAGATAAATGAGCTACTAAGATATAGATAATTGATAAAAATATTATCACCCGCATAACGATTACCATCAATCGTCCACAAAAAAATTAATCATCGCAAATTGTGTGAGTAAAATTAATCACACCATTCATTTATACACGCAATACAAGATTTGAATTATTTCTACAGAAGCAAGAAAACATCGGTAATTCTAAAATAAAATTATTTTTTTGACATAGATTAAAATTTACAGAATTGACCTTTAAAGCAAATATAAGAGCAGATGGTATGTGCGTCATAGGAGGAACAAGTAAGGTAAATCGAACGATAAAAAAATCAGTTTCTTGCACAATTCTGCATGTCTAGCACTACACTTTCTCTTCACTCACATAATTTTGTATCATCAAAAGCTGGAGATTGACAACTGTGAGCGCTGCATCATTTGCGTATTCATGTATTGAACAGTCACCCTGTCCAATTTTTTTAAATTAAATACAGATTTACCATGAATAAGAGCTTCTTAGTGAAAACTAAATCACAAATTGATCATATTGTGCCAGTTAAAAAGTCTGCTATTTAGGTTCCTAGTTTCAGTTTAAGATGTACGAAAATGGCGGTACAAACACTGGTTCCGACTTCGTTATTTAGCGGCGGCAAATATAAAACCTGACCACTCACTTTCAAAGAAGACTTACATCAATAACCCTTCATCAATAACAATAACATCAATAACCACTCACTTTCAAAAAGGACTTACATTAATAACCACTCATCAATAACAATAACATCAATAGCATCTCCCTTTCAAAGAAGACTTACATTAATAACTACTCATCACTAACAATAACATCAATAACCACTCACTTTCAAAGAAGACTTACATTAATAACTACTCATCAATAACAATAACATCAATAACCACTCACTTTCAAAGAAGATTTGCATCAATAACCACTCATCAATAACATCAACATCAATAACAACTCACTTTCAAAGAAGACTTACATCAATAACCGCTTTCATCAATAACCGCTTATCAATAACTACTTAAATCAATAACCACTTAATTGCAAAAAAAAAATCAACATGAAGTAAGACGCAGCAAATGAAACCTAATTACTGAAATGTTAAGCGTAAAAGATGCGCTTCTTATTCAATTTTCAGTACGCACACTCTACCTGAGCATTAAAGAGGAACATTATTCATCAGAGGCAGCTGCAAAAAAATAGCAGCTGTCGTCATACGTTTCTTGAGAGCTGCAGCAGTAAAAGCAGCAGAAGAAATGACACACTTTTTTAAAATCAATGGAATGTTACTGAAATCATGAAAAACATCAACAATTATATAAATCCCTAGTACCATCGCCAACGGCAGCATTTGCACCAACAACATCACCACCATCAAGACCAATATCACGAACATCGCCGCCATCACCAATATCACCAATGCCCTCAACATCGCCACCAGCACCACCAATTCACTATTACCACCAATATCACATACACCCCCAACACTACCGCAAACACCATCACTAATACCGCTATCCCCAACACAAGCAGCAGCGCTATTACTATCAGCACCATCATACCCATCATCATCCATCATTACTACTATCGCCATCAGCACTATCACCACCACCACCATCAACATCACAAACACCCCAACATCACCACAAAAACCACCATCAATACCGCTAACACCACAACCAGCGCTATCACCAAAAGCACCACCACCACCATCAACATCACAAACACCCCAACATCACCACAAAAACCACCATCAATACTGCTAACACCACAACCAGCGCTATCACCATCACACCCACCATCATCATCTAGCAGAAGAGCTCGGCATCTCTCACAACCCAGTCCCTTCCGTAAATTTTTCATTTACTGGAGTGGCCGCAGAAAAACGCGACAACCAAACGCCGAGTTGCCGCAGGACGTAAAACGAACCCAGATATCCACTCTCCATTTTACGCGCCGGACGCAGACAAATGTGAAGAGTTCTGCAACGTTTTGAGAATAATTATCATGCGGCATTCTAGGCGAGGCAAGCGCCCGCATGTTAGCTCTCGACTGTATATTTTTAGATAACTTTGTACGCTGTTAATAAAGATTTTTGTGCTTTCTTGATGGATATAATGCTAACGTTGTAATTCTTCGGTCGGACAAGAGCTCTTTGTCATTTCAACATGGCAAGAGACCAACAAGACATCGCAGGCTGAAGAAATGAAACATTTTCCCTCGTGAAATCTCACGCAGAGCGACAGAATATTCATTTCATGCACATCACTCGAAGAATATCGACACTTTCAAAACAGCGCTCTCTACGTATTTTTTTCTGTTCACTCGGGAATTTAATGTTTTTTCTATTACTCGAGAGTTTGAAATTGTTGAGAGACATTTAAAGACTGACATTCGAGCAGACATTCTTAACCGAGACAAAGTTGTGCGCAACATATACACTGCATACACGCGCAACATACACCAGCGAAATAAACGTGACCTTCTTTTACTACTTTCACTGCTCACCTCAGTCCGGTACTTCTTCAGTATTCATCGTGATTTTTCATTCGAGATAGGGTTAGTGACGGTTCATTTCACTGTTTAGGTTATTAAACGAAAAAACTCAAAATACGCACAACTTCTGAAAAAAATCTATCGTAGAAAATAGAATCCGTTTTGTTGAAGGGAAATATCAGCAACGTTCATACGTCCATCATTTCACTCACGTTTGCACTACGCGTGAGTTAAAAACGATCACCCCATCAAACCATCTTCAACACAATTACAGTCACAGCGTATCAGTTATTGGAAAGAATGTCAGTTTATCTGTTCTAAAAAACAAAAGAGAATTGCAGCAAGATCATAAAGGAACATGAGAGGGTTACAAGAATTCTTCAATACTCTACCCAAATAAATCCTCGTGCGTAAGAGGGCCGGTTTTTCAGAGACCGTGTTCGGTGCGCAGTTTTTGGCTGTCCGAAGTCTTTCCCTTAACGGGCATTTGAAGGACTGGCGAGGCGATACTATCGACTGGAAGCCAATCCTAACTTCTTTCGATTCGAGGCTAAAAAGACTCTCAAAAGTCCTTGATATAGCATCGCCATCAGCTCCGGGTGATAATATTCAATATACATGCAGTAGCAGCGCCCCCTGGCGGCAGGCATGCTCCATCACCAGCCAGACTTATTTGTTTGCACCGAAAGATCCATGTCTTCGATCGCTGCTCCGTCCGAACAGATTGGTGCAGGTGAGATGCAGAAAAAGCCGTGAGGTCCCAAAAATGCTGTGAGATGCCAAAAATGCTGTGAGATGCCAAAAATGCTGTGAGATGCCAAAAATGCTGTGAGATGCCAAAAATGCTGTGAGATGCCAAAAATGCTGTGAGATGCCAAAAATGCTGTGGTGTCGTGTTACGGATTTATCTAATGACTCAATGACTTTTTTCAAAGTGATTATCATATAGGAAGCTTAATACTTTTAAATTCCTATGCACGTGTGCGTGGCAGTCATAAAATTGTCATTTAAATTAAATTGAGTTCACCTCTGTCTTGGAAACTAGTGAGTCTACTTGTATTTTAAGTTCAGTGGCTTCATCTACAGTTAACATAGAAGCACAGATTATCGTTTTTACAGTATTTAATACGTTCTTCAACGAACCAATCCATATCACAAATATCAATGGAACTAATCAGTATTATACGTTGATCATTATCATTAGGTCAATGATATTGATCGCATAATTTACAGCGGATCAAATTATTGGAAAATTTCATTATTGCAGTAAATTAAGACAAGATCAAGTTTTGGGGAATGAAAATTAAACGATTCGCGTTTGAGATTAACGAAATGAAATGTGACAAAATAATACAAGTCAAATTTGGACAGTACACGTTCGATATTAACTCAGAGGCAGTAAAATTTAATTTGATTCTGCCATTAGCAATGCAGCTAAAAAAACTAAATATTAACTACAATAAATTAAAATTTTGTTTTTCCACTCCCCAATACCTTTTGCTCAGATTTGATTTCTACAAAATCCAGTAAAGCAAAACGGGATTAAAGCTTTAACCGAAAAACAAACACTCACAAATTAAATGCTCATACGAATGCCTAAAACAAGTGAAAATATTTAATGCGGTTTGAAATATTTCGGGGCAACGAAGATTTCACGAGGCTACGATCAAGGTAACGATGATTTTACGAGGCTACGATCGATTCAACGATCATTTCACAAGGCAATAACCATTGCCATCATTATACGAGGCAACGATAGAGGCGACGACCATCTTACAATGGTTTCGAGTGAAGTACAATACTCTGAGAACGACCGCAGCACATGTATATGCCGATAAGCAGACACACCATGTCCATATGCAGATAACCACAAACACCATGTCCAAATGTAGATAACCACATACACCATGTCCAAATGTAGATAACCACATACACCATCTCCACACATACCATCTCCACATACACCGTAACCACATGCAGATGACCACACACATCATAACCACAGGCAGATAACCACATTCACCATCTCCACATACACCATCTCCACATACACCATCTCCACACACACCGTGACCACATACACCTTTTCCCTGCGTGACAGGTCACAAATAGGAAGCAAGACCAACCCATCCTCCACGGCAAAAAAGATTGTTCTAATCACAGGCTCGGGCTATCGCTATCAAGCAAAATTAACAAAATGCAGATTTTGTCCCTTTTTCTGAAAAAAGTACGACCGGAAGCGGAATTTCTTTTTTCAATCGATGTCATGACAAAGTTTTTCCTCGGTGGATTTCTACAACGAAGTTTCGAATTTTTTTTTCTCAGCAGCATGGTGCGAGAACAAAAGACCATTTTTGAACAAAAAAAAAAGCGTTCTTTGAATAAAGTTTCAAATGGGGCCAAACTTTGCTTCGGTATTAAAAGAATCTTTGGGAGAGTCTCCAGCTTCCTTCGTATGCTTGAAGACAAAAAATCCAGCTTCTCCCGCTGTTCATTTTTTTGTTCTACTTTTTGGAGAGCGAGCAAAGTTTTGAATAACATTTCCCCTCTGCTTCCTCTACGTCTAGGTTTTTTTTTTTGAGTGTGTACTGTCAGCCTAAGCCTTGGATGTTTTGAGGGAAAATTTTATTTTCTACATACGTTATATGAGTCGACAAAAATCAATTGAAGCTTATAAAAATCACCGGTGTTTCTTTAGGTCACTTTAGGCTGTTGTTTCTGACCACCAAATCGCCTGTAAAATCATTGATGTAAAATACAAACTGGAGAGCCAGCGTTCAACTCATCAATCAAACTTTTAGATTTGTGCTATAAATTTTCAAAAAGCCTTAGCGCAAAGAATCACGTGCCACTTAAAGGAAGAAAAAACATGCGTTCAAAATTGGAAAGATGATTTTAGCTTGCGATTGAAATTTTAATTTTAATTATAATTTTAATTTTTTAATTTAAATTTTAATTTTATTTTAATTTTCTAATTTAAATTTTAATTTTAATTTTAATTTTTTAATTTAAGTTTTAATTTAATTTAATACGCAAATGCGTATCTGCGAATGCTCCAGTGGGCATAGGACTGGAAATAGAATATCGTTCAGTTGATTCTCCACTTCCAGGGTGCTGTGACAAATGAACTTGAGTTCACTCTCGATAGCGTACTCTAATAAATAAAATATACTTGAGCTCACTAGCTCTAGTGTGCTATAGTGAAAAACAAATATACCAGAGTTCACCCCATCCTGCTTAGTGTATCAAAAATACAATATCCTTGAGTCTTTAATATACCTCAATGTGCTCCAATAAAAATAGAAATACACTTGAGTTCCCCACCTCATGTGTACTCTAATAGAAATAAAATATGCTTGAGCTCACATCGTTCAATTTGCTAGAATAAAAATTGAAAATTCAATCTCTCAGCAAAAAAACTTAATGTCTTATCTTTTCAAAACGAAGCCCAGGGATGTGAAAATGAGTTAAATATTGTTTAATTTCACTAAGGGGCGGTCAAAGGCTAGCTTTAAACGAGCGGTAGTTTTTCCTGAAGACCCTCGACACGTAATCTTCCATAATGAGGACTTCAAGTCACTTAATGATTTACTTGTGCGCCAAAAATATGAATTCTGTGAAAGAAGAAGCACCTTAAGGAGGCTTTTAATTATGTTCTCAGTATTTCGTCGAATTGAAGTGGGAGGCATTTATGCCGACATAAGAACCTTCCATTTTACCTTCGCCAAGGAGATGACGTCAATGCAGTTCCAGGAAAAGAAGCTCAGTGATAATAACGAGGATTTGCGCAGCTCACTTCCATCGATTAGAAGTCAAAGAAAGCACCGTCTCAGTGACAACTGAGTCGTCACTTTAATACCAACGCCATCTGCACGCCGTCTTCGCCGCTCTAGGGCGCCCATAACGAGCCTCATAAGTGCTGCAAAATTGATAGCTTTGGCAAGGCAGGCAATAGGGATGAGGCTCAGGAACATTCATTCTGCCCAATCACTCTCAGTAGGAACTCGTACTTTTGAATGCAAGAAGAGATTGGGTTTAAAAACACTACGGATAATGTGCAACGGATAATTACCATCAGGTGAAACTCGTACTTTTGAATGCAAGAAGAGATTGGGTTTAAAAACACTACGGATAATGTGCTACGGATAATTACTATCAGGTGTAACTTATACTGTAGTATGCAAAAAGAGATTGGGTTTGAAAGCGCTGCCGATAATTCACTCCTCAAACCAATTTTTTAGATGGAATTGTTCTGCAATACATTTAGATTAAACTTCGAAAAGAATCTTTAATTAAGATTTCGAGTGGCTTGTGTTATCCAGCTGCTTGAAATGGGCAGTTTATAAAGCATGCGTTGAATGAGAACTACTTGCATTAAGGTAGAGGCTCAAATTGCTCTCATAGAGAGGTGTAACCGCTTGCTGGTACGCTGGAATTGATTTTGATTAACAGTTAGTCACTGATCATTTAATAAATATCCTGCTCATGAATAGTGAGCTAAAATTGCCATTCATACTGACGGAAACACCTTACACCAGCAAAGTGTTTCAGTATCACTCAGGCAGGAAAATAAAAGCTCAAGTCAGGCAGGAAAATAACAGCTCCACTCAGGTGAGAAAATAACAGCCCTACTCAGGTAAGAAAATAACAGCTCCACTCAGGCAGGAAAATAACAGCTTCACTCAGGTAAGAAAATAACAGCCCCACTCAGGTAAGAAAATAACAGCCCCACTCAGGTAAGAAAATAACAGCCCGACTCAGGTAAGAAAATAACATCCCCACT
>JACJUY010012982.1:0-16020 GCA_014220935.1 Platorchestia sp. MABIK | reverse complement strand
TTGGTCTGCTGCATGACAACCTCAGTCTTTAGCAGGTTGGTCTGCAGCATGACAACCTCAGTCTTTACAGACCTTGACACTGGTTCATCATTAACTCGATAACCACCTTGTGAGACACCAGTGGTACACGTAGGGAATTTTCATAATGCTGCTGACCGACAAACAGTCACAAACTCAATTTTAGTAAATGCTTAATCAAAGCTAAATGAAGGCGCGATCCAGATAATGTTTGCTATTTTCAAAATTTCTCACTATAATTAACTCTAAATTTGAGTTGTGTATTGAACTTTAATTTAACCCATGGTAGTTAACGTTTTAAAATGCCCTGTAGAAAATAGCCTTTCTGAATTCTAAATTCACTAACTAGTGGGAAATTGTTGGTGCTAAACCTCAGCATCCACCATCTACAGTCAGCAAATTCAGAGGCTAACTCAGGTCTTTAAAGAAAGAAAGGAAAAATATTGAAGTCGCTCTAGCTCTTGGTGTTCAACACGTCCCCCGCGTATTGGGCCATTTGCGTTCCACTAGGTAAATTGCCCATTCACGTACGGGTATAAGTGAATGGCAGTTTACCCGTTTTTATATCTTTTTAATAAATACCGGATATCACATGAGATGATTCGTTATCCTGCAATTGTATTTTTCATATTTTTTAAGACGGATGAAATAGTATTCGAGCAATAAAGCCGTTTCCCAATTCTGCTTACAACCTAACCAAATTGACCATTTAAAACCGCGAAAACGTGGTGAACGTGTTACCATCCCTGACTGGCATGGCTGGCGAGCATAGGTCATGAATAAGTAACTTTAACACTTTGACTCCGATTGTGCGGTTGCTTACGGTCAGTTTGGTTAGGCTAGACGAAGTAGTTTTGAAAAACCGGCTTTTCTGCTCTAATTCATTTTTAACCTTTTTGATAAGTGTAAAGAATACACTTAAACCACAATGTTACCTTTTACTCTAAAATTTATTTTGCAAAAAGCAGCAAAAAAGGTAAAATGTTAGTTTCACATTCCGGTACGTAAATGAGCAATTTACCTAGTGGTACAAATATGTACTACTTCGGAGTCAACGTGTCAATGCTGAATTGCCCAGTGCTTCAATGGAGCAGAATTGCTGTAGGGAGCACCAGGAGCTAACGCTAGCGCGGCTGGCTATAGGTGCAGTTTCTAGCAACTGTACCTAACTATGTAGCGTTCACGGTAGATTAAAAATGCCGGGATTCAACATTTTCCTTGAATAACTCTTGCAGATGTGGATGCCAAACAAATATATCCATCCCAACAGAACCCGCCATCAAAATATTCTTGTACTTGTGCACTGGTGAAACTCGTATCACAGATACGGTCATTGAGCGTCCTTGTGAGCGTCACAGACACACGCAAGCAGCGGACACCGAACATTTATATGAAAAAATTAACACTTCAAGGGTTGTAAGCACCTAAAATGTGTTAGAAACTGCTCGTGCACAGTAGTAAAACCTAACAAATAACCAAGCAAGGACGTACAAATAACTAAGCAAACAAACTGGTTTTCTAACACACACACACACAGTCACACTATAGCACGACGAATTGGAGGTTACCTCAAGAGAACGTGACAGCAGTCACTTCGAGTGCAATACTAGCTCGCTTTTTTTGATGAACGAGAGCGGCCCGCTGCGATTTTGCCGGAATGAGAGCTGAAGTTGCTCGCGTTAGGCCGCCGTCACACGGCGACCAAATGATAACGTTTCGTCATAGTTATCTACAGTCAGCGGCACTACTCGGTCTGTCTAGCGCCAGAAACCGTCAGATTTCAGCCTAAGTTTGAGACCAGTTTGGTCAAACTAAGGCAGAAATTTGATTGTTGGCGGCCTAACACGACAAGGCTGCTGCCCGTCGTGAGCGTGAGTGTGCAATTCCCTGCATACGATTTGTGGGCTGTAAGACAATTGAATTTAATTGAGATATGTATCCAAGAAACACTAGATGAGACGTAATTAAGAAATGGTAAATGTTTTGTAATTGAGAAATAAATGTGATGTATAATGAAGAAATAATAGATAACACGTAATTAGGAAATCATATTTGATATGAAATTCAGAAATGATATTTGCTATGTAATTAGGAAATGATATACGATATGTAATTAGGAAATGACTGCTTCACTTCGCTGCAATGCGAGCGTGGACCATGAGGAAGGCATGAAGTTTCAGCGGGAGGCTACTTTCATAGCACACAGCAGGCTACCCTCACTGAGGGCACTGCTGACACAGCAGGCTACCCTCACTGAGGGCCCTGCTGACACAGCAGGCTACCCTCACTGAGGGCACTGCTGACACAGCAGGCTACCCTCACTGAGGGCACTGCTGACACAGCAGGCTACCCTCACTGAGGGCACTGCTGACACAGCAGGCTACCCTCACTGAGGGCACCGCTGACACAGCAGGCTACCCTCACTGAGGGCACCGCTGACACAGCACGCTACCCTCACCTTGTCCTCCAGATTTGCATAGGCGGGAAGTGCGTCGCAGAGTCCGAGGCTGACGTCGTCACGACGGAGGTGGACGGGACGTCTGACGTTGGCGACGTTGTAACGCAGAAGACAACGCCGAAACCAAGGCGCACCACCACAACCACCACAACCACCACCACGACCAGGAGTCCCAGGAGCTACAGTCTGGACGACCTGCTGCGACGGATAAGGGACATGTTCGGCAGGTGAGAGACAGGCTGTAAGGGACATGTTTGGGAAGTGAGGGACATGTTCGGGAGGGAAGACATGTTCGGCAGGTGAGGGACCTGCTGCAAGGGACATGTTTACAGGGCATGTTGAGGGAGAAAAATAGACCTACAAAATAGCAACAGACATGCAGGGTGAGGGGGAAATGCTTCAAATGTGAGCAGCGCAACTGCAGGGCTAGAAATCTGCATCAGGAATAAACATGAGTCCTAGTCAGTGACAGGCGGGTTATGCCGTGGAAATAGAGGGGAAATATCAGAGATGGTGGAAGAAACCATGTGCAGTTTGCTGGCCGACTGGGTGAGGCCTGTTTGGCTGATGAAAAATGAATTGGAGAGTGATGGAGTTGGAGAGTGATGGAGTTGGAGAGTGATGGAGTTGGAGAGTGATGGAGTTGGAGAGTGATGGAGTTGGAGAGCGATGGAGTTGGAGAGTGATGGAGTTGGAGAGTGATGGAGTTGGAGAGTGATGAAGCTGGAGAGTGATGGAGCTGGAGAGTGATGGAGTTGGAGAGTGATGGAGTTGGAGAGTGATGGAGCTGGAGATTGATTCAGTTGTTAAACAAATTCAAACATTTCCCATCGTCGTAGCGGTGAAAGTTCAGTTTACAGTTCGTCCGACGATTTTGGTACGCTGCGTTCTTTTTTAATGACATCAATCCCCAAATTATATTTTAAAATTCCAAACTCAGTTTTTAAGTAAAAAAAGAGCACATCACGAGCTGTAAAGTCAAATCGACTGAGCTAAATCAGCTGACTGCTGTGCCGTTGCGACTAAAATTCGGATCAGAGATTATGTCTCGTGTTCTTAAGTTGAGACACAAGCTTGAAACGAAAATGATGTTTCTATGAAACTCCTCTCGGGAAGCTTTTATGAATTTTAATTCCACGTCAGCCAGCCTTACGCTGATGAAAGTTCCAGACAGAGAGGTACCAGTAAAATTTGTACGATCTCCAATCTATTTGAAGAATAAAACACAAAGTATTCATTCACGCTCTTGAATTTTAAGCGAAGGACTTGAAGCATCTATTTCTCAATTGTTTTTTGCGTCTAACAAAAAGATTTCGCTTTCTAGCTTCAGGTCGCGCGGCAGCCTAACCCACCCGGACGTCCAGGGAGTACTGAGCGACTTGCAGAACTCAACCAACAACTCCCAATACGATATGATCTATATCTGGGTGCTGAAAGGCTTCAGTCAGTGTGACGTCGACTGCGGTGGAGGATACGTGTACGCGACGCTCGAGTGCGCGTTGTCATGGAAACCGCTTGGAGGAATTGATTCTCCAACGGACTGGGATTACTACATGAGCATGGAATCCAAATTGAAAATACCCCGTAAGGAAGCTGAACCAAAAGAAGACAAGTATTTCCGTTCAAAAGAGGCCCTCATGAAGGAATATCTGAAAGGGAAGAAAGGAACAAAGATTAAAAGGGATGTGAGTGAAGCCGAAATCATAGTTGGGTCCGAAAATTCTTCCAGCGGTGCGCCAGGGTTCACTGGGTCCGGGGAAGAAATTGACAAGGATGCTGTTGTCTTTAATCCAAATGATTTAGCCTCAAAACCCAGCCCTGAGACGGCAAGCAATATTTCCCAAGACAAACCGAATACAACCGGCAGCCACGATGAGCCGAATACAACCGGCAGCTCTGGGCTGGAGGGTGAAAACAAGGGGAAATCCTCCGACAAAGCAAAGATTGTCATGAGGGAGGATTCTGTCTGGGGAGGTGAGGAAGATGGGGACATTCCCCCTCTGCTCGTAGTGAGTGATGAGCTGTGTGATGTTAGTGAAAAGCCACCCATGAAATTTGTGTGCAACACGCGTCCCTGTGACGTCACTTATTAGTCCAGCTGACGCACATGTTGCGACCTCACTTCTTGTGTACAATGAAGGTACTCAGTGTGACATTATCCTTCATTGTGTCGGCCTTCTCCGCTAAACACAGAGCCTTTTCCATGCGAAGAGTGGAAAAGGAAACTCTTACAACGATAAGCCAATCTTATAAATGCCACCTTAGTTCTCATCCACCCTCGGCAGACCAAGCGAGATTTTTAGTTCCCCTCATGTGAGAGTGAACTATGGCGAAACATTTAAAGTGAACGACATAGAGAAGAAAGTGAATTAAACTATCCACGTTACAAAACACAACCACATAGTATCTCTCACAGCTCCGAATAGTATGTTGCAGTGAACGTTAGAACAATTATCAAAATGTTGTCATAAGTGTAGACATGCGTAGATTTAAGTGGCAGCAGAACCTGATGATTTAAGCGACTTACTCTAAAGAAATCATCGGACGCCTGTGGAACACGTGGAAGAATAATCCCTCCATGCGTGAATTTGAAAGACGTGAAGTTGTAGCAACTTGTGCCTTCAGAAACATAGAGTTATAGATACAAAAATGTGCCTCAGAGTCAAGTTTTTGTTTTAATCGTTCAGTATGTACGTAGGTCTAACTGATAGCTCTGTCTATGGTTGTAAGACTGTCAGCTGTAAGTATGGTGAGTGACGAGCACACCTACACAGGCATGCCTGCGCAGGCCTGACTGACTGACTGACTGACTGGACAGTCAGGTACACCTGCGCAGGCCTGACTGACTGACTGACTGACTGACTGACTGACTGACTGACTGGACAGTCAGGTACACCTGCGCATGCCTGACTGACTGACTGACTGGACAGTCAGGTACACCTGCGCAGGCCTGACTGACTGACTGACTGACTGACTGACTGACTGGACAGTCAGGCACACCTGCGCATGCCTGTCTGTCAGGTATGACTGCCTCTACTGACGAACTTGGGGACACAAAATCGCTTGTTTCATTCATGAAATTTCATTAATATATTAGATTTGTCTTGTGAAACTACCTAGTTTGCTTAACTTTATTTTCATTCCTTCTCTCAAATTCGCTCGTAGGCCGCAAAAATAAGAAACTTATTTCCGTCCCTCACTAACACAGTACGTATAAGAGGAAAAATTATTTTATGGACCATTATTAAGTAATGTGAGTAGTACAATATAATTCGTTGAAAATAATTTTGAATAAGTTATTTCATTAGAATAATATTTTCAAAGGTACATTCTCCATTCTAACGTTCCCCTCGTTGGTGCACCAACGGTAGAAGAAACAAGGTAGGGCCAAACCAGTCTTTCTTTCGTCAACCGTGTGGCAATGCTGACGTCATGGCAACGGAACAACAGTAGCGCTCATATTGCATCTGGCAACACTGCTAGCTCCAAATCTGGCAACGCTATTGGCCTAATAACATGTCGCAATGGTGACGTCACAAAGTTTGCTTGAAATGAAACCGCTCTATTGGCTAGCCGAACAAGAGGAGGTTTATTTTCCCCCATAGAAAGGACTCTACCTTGTTTTCTCTACTGTGACGGTCCCTATGAACTTTGGAATAGTGCCTCAATAGAAACGTTATTAACGGTCGTAGAGATGAGCCACGTGCCAGTGCGCCCCGCGCTGTCACAGAGGGTGAGTGTGTGTCTCTAAAGTTCATAAAATAGCCTGTTCATTTTAAATGATGTTACTGTGTGCAGTATTAGAATACAATCAAGATCTTTTTTCCTGTTTCATTCATTTTGAATCTACGTATGAGCACCAATTATCTATAAAGTTTCATCTGTTGCTCTTTATCTCTTCGGAGTCCACCACTCCGTTCGGATTTATATTTTGTGATGAAATATCTTCGTTAAGTATGTAATGCGTGCAAATAATTATTCAAATTATTTAGGTATATTGAATCCGTTCCCTCTCTCGAGCACTTCATTAATTTTGTGTGCCTTGCACATTTTCTGACTTTTTTCAGCCCGTAAGTTAAGGAATTAATTTCGACGGAGAAATTTTGCATCCAGCGTGCTTCGTCAACTCAGCACAGCAGCTGTTTACATCTACTCCAAGCAGCTGTTTACATCTACTCCAAGCAGCTGTTTACATCTACTCCAAGCAGCTGTTTACATCTACTCTTCTTGCGGTTCCCACCGTCCTGTTGGCTACGAGGAAATGTTTGCTCTTTATTTGACAGTTGAAATCCTGATGAATGTCTGTGATACTACGCATAGTCGTGTAGCCTTGTAGGTACCACAACAACCTAGTTATGTAGTTTTACTGTAGATGGTATGCACCACAGCAGTCACTTAGCCACTTATGTACCAATAGTCATTTAGCCTTAGTGGTACTGGTGCAATGTGCTATGTATAGGTACTAGTACCACCCTAATCAAGTAGTTACATATGTACTAACACCAGGTCGATCACATGCTCCTACTGGTACCGCATCATCTAGAGGTGTCAGTGCTTTAATATCCGCTGCGCTGCAGCAGAGTGTGTGTGGCGTACCCACACAGCCTTGTGTGCTAACTTGTGTGTGCTCTGTGTGAACTGTGTGCAGTGCACACTCGTGTGCTGAACGTACGGAAGTGAAATGTTAGTGGAGGCTGGCTTCGTTTTAAAATTGTATAAAACACAAAATTATAGTCCCAATGTGTCATCCCTCGTTCATTTGCAAAGAAATAGTTAGTAGGGGGAGGGGTATTTGGGTGGGTGGTAGGGGGAGGGGATTGAGGGTAGGAGTAGGGGTAAGGGGATAGAGGTAGGGGAAGGGTGTGGAGGAGGGGGTTAGAGGGTAAGGGTAGGGGGACAGGGGGTGGGGGTAGGGATGGAGGGGTAGGTTTGGGGGATAAGAGATAGGGGGAGGGGGAAGAGGGAGCCCCAATGAGGCTGCCTGTCCAGCGACTGCGCAGCCGTGGGAGAATTAAGGAGACTTTGACGCCTGAATAGTAAAGGCTGAAACTAAAATTCAATGTGCAACTAAAATTAAAGTCATTTTTACAGTTTGATACGGACTACAAGGAATTGGATAATGCCTTCAGTTGGTTTTGAATGTTAATGAAAACGGAGTCTGTGACCACCGGTGGGTCACGTCACAGTCAAAATATGGATGGCGTGACGTGAGGTGTGAGGGCATCATTAGTCGTGGGGCACATGAGTCACGTGCTGCCATGTGTGAACTGCAGTCATGTACTGAACTTTATTTATAACCTTATAATGTTTATTTGTTGCACAGCCATGCAGACGTGGTTGTGCTGTGGCTGTGTAGCCCAGAGAAAGTATTTCATGCATTAAATTAAAACTATTATTATAGTTTTCATGCATTAAATTCGAACAAGTATTATAATATTTCATGCATTAAATTAGAATAAATAATATAGTGTTTCATGCATTACATTAGAACAAATATTCTAATATTTCATAGATTAAGTTAGAATAAATAATAGAATATTACATGCATTACGTTAAAAAAAAGAATATTAGAATATTTCAGGCATAAAATTAAAACAAATAGTATATTTTTCATGCAATAAGTTACTACAAATATTATAACAAAGAATAGCGATCTCTATTGTATTTATGCTGAAAGACTTCTGATCTGCTATGATGATCGGTACTTTAATGTGATGAACTATTGAGAATTTATTTAAATGTTTATTTAATCATAAATTTGTATATTATATATTTATGAAAATTCAGGTATGTATGATGTACGCATAAATTACTACTCTTACTCTGAGCGAACATTTTCTGAGGATGTTTCTTTTGTGACATGAACATGTTTCATGTTGTTTACCACATATGTAGGCAGCACCAAGGCAGGTCTTCTGCTGGGCTGTTTGCGCTCTGTGAACACAATGTAAACATGACCGCTTGACTCAAGTGGGGGCCTCAGTGAGAGTTTTGACTGAAGTGGGAGCTTCAGTGAGAGTTTTAACTGAAGTGGGAGCTTCAGTGAGAGTTTTGACTGAAGTGGGGGCCTCAGTGAGAGTTTTGACTGAAGTGGGGGCCTCAGTGGGAGTTTGGACTGAAGTGGGAGCCTCAGTGAAAGTTTTGACTGCAGTGGGAGCATCAGTGAGAGTTTTGACTGAAGTGGGGGCTTCTGTGAGAGTTTTGACTGAGATGTCAGCAGCAACTAGCCCCTCACGAGCATGTGAGGGTCGGTCCTTCAGCCTCACATTCTTTTAATTCTCTACACATCCAGTTCATCCTTTGACGTCTTTTTAAACCTTTTTAATTATTTTAATTTTATTTTTAAAGTTTTTTTTATTATTTCAATTTTAACTATTTAAATTTAAATTATTTAAATTTTCAAACCTTTCTAATTATTTGTAAATTTTTCATCTTTTCAAATTCAGTCCAATATTTTATTTTTGCTTTACATTTGAGACCATTCACATATTGTTTACATTCTTCACATGTGACACATATTAAAATGTGTGCCTTCTGTTACCCGCACAGTTTGTGTACTTTATCGACACATTTGCACATCCCTGGCGTTCTTCGTTCAATTTGTAGCATTTTTTCTCGTGTTTTAAAGTTGGAACGTGCGAGAAACTGCCAACCAACACTGCAATCACTTACTCTAGAGCAGCGGTTCTTAACCTATATACTCCTACGCCCCCATTAAGAATTGTCGGGGGAAATTGCGTGCAAATGGACGGGTAAATAAGGGCTCACAACAAAGAATAGTATAAACAGGTCCTCAAAAATGTTTAACAGTGAAAGTTTACTCTTTTGTCGAAAACGTTATTGGGAAAAATTATTACTGCGGAGGCTCGCGCCCCCCAGGTTAAGAGCCGCTGCTCTAGAGCGAGCGCTGACTTTCTACACGATTGCTTCGCGTTGTACATGGATGTTTTACATGGATCTTGTGCGTGAAAGTACGTTCGCACAGATGTTGTGTAGGGATTTTCCCACAACCATCTTACATTAATGTTTACATAGATATTCAGCATAGGCATTTACTCACACATTTTCTATGAATGTTAAAACAGAAATTTACTTACATATTTTCGATGACTATTTAACGCAGGTATTCAAAATAAACATTAACTCACATATTTTCCATGAATGTATACGCAGGTACTTCATATAAATATTGACACAAATATTTTACATAGATGTTTTACAAGTGTGCTTTACACATGTAGACGCGTGACTCTACACCTGACCATCTAAAGCAGAGTTATATTCTAATTTTTGCAAGAGAGCCACTTCGATTAAACGCGTTGATTGCGAGAGCATCAGCTACTGCAAGTAAGCGTATATTACATAAATTATACGTTACCTAATTTATTTATTTATTTTTTCGGGAGCCGCGCAACGAATACCACTGATCTACACCATCTACATTCGGTAGATGTGACAGGTGTCACACCTACCGAAGTGTGCCACACAAAACAAGTCTCTTCAGATATCAGATCACAATGTTCCTTATTAATTCTTGCCTTCATTTATGTTCACTGCACACACTTCGTGTGCGCACGTCCCATGTGCACATGTGTACGCAGCCAAGTGTGCAGGCATGAGAGCTACACTGGCACATTGGGGCAACATTCAGGAGCACATTGGGGCAACATTGGAAGACCACACACTCAGGTCATACCTACAACATGTGTACTAATACGCGTGTTTCGATTTCAACACGCAACCGTGTGCTCTGCCCTAGCAATAAAATAATTAACTAAGTGGACTTTCATTATTCCCTTTTTTTTTAGCCTTCCATGCGTAATTTCCAGCATGCAGACCCCACGGCAAAAATGACAAAAATGACGTACCGTCATTTACCGTCAATTTCGTACCGTCAATTACGTACCGTCAATAACGTACCGTAACTGATGACGTAAATTACGTCGTCAGTTCTTCAATGCATGTTCTCGTACGGAAAATTATTTTGTTCATTTTACTTATTGAAATGTAGATCCAAAATTCAGCGAGTTGCCCCAAAACAATCGGATAAAGTATGTGAATGATTTGATTGAGTTGGTAATTGTATAATAGCTTTACTTTGTGGTTACGTCTGCTGCTCTGGTGTTGTGCTGCTGCTCTGACACCTAATGATGTCCCCGTACCCTGTACCCGTGCCCTGTACCCGTGCCGTGTACCCGTGCCCTGTACCCGTGCCCTGTACCCGTGCCCTGTTCCAGTGCCCTGCATGGGTGCCCTGTACCAGTGCCCTGCACGGGTTCAAGGCTCACCCCCTTCTCACGATTGATAGTCTTGTGAGTAATCAGTGAGCTAAAACTGAGCAACATCTTTCAGACCCACCTCGTTCATTTGGGCGATTTGATTTGGGCGAGTACATATTGTTAAGAGAGATTCACCTTCATAACTGAATTCGAACAACCCAAGCCTGTGATTCTAAACTGAGTGCAGACCACGGTAGAAGAAACAAGGTAGAGTCATTTTAATGGAGGTAAATACACCTCCTCTTGTTCGGCTAGCCAATAGAACGGCTTCACTTCAAACAAACTTTATGACGTCACCATTGTGACATATTTTTAGGTCAATAGTGGTGTAGGATTTGGGGCTAGCAGTGCTATCAGATGCAATATGAGCGCTGCTATTGGCCCGTTGCCATGACGTCAGCATTACCAGAAAGTCAGTTAAAAAGACTGGTTTGACCCTACCTTAATTTTCTACAACCATGGTACAGGTGCTGGTGACGCACAGGAGGCTGCCGATCATAGGCCTACTTGCACAAGCAAAGCAAAAGCAACAGCTTCTATTTTCTAAGATTTTTCAATAAATTCGAGAACGTTCCAATTATGTAAGAAATTAATCCCTTCACTGAGCACAATGCCAGGCAAAGATGACTCGTATCCTGGCTACGCCCTCGTACTTATCTCACCCCCAACCACCGCCAGTCCCGAAATTTTGACGGCTGAAATTCTGTGAAAATTTGAGTGATGAGCCGCCACTCACTGCCAGCAACCGCCACTCACTGCCAGCAACCGCCACTCACTGCCAGCAAAAAGGATTTCTGAGAACAACGGGCAAAATTGATACGGAAAATGGCCCTCGCTTTGGTGGTGTCCCTGCTACTGATTGGGATGTCCTACGCTTCCTACTCCCCCCGCGCCTTCAGCGTGGGCAGCGACACCCTCCTGAGGGAGGCGATGGAGCTGCGCGACCGCATGCCGCAGCTCTGGTACGCCCTCGCCGTCATGCAAGTCCAGCCGAAGTTGGCAGCGACTTTAGCCAGCATTTCTGCGGTGGAAAGTTACGAACAACTTCGAGACCACAACCAAAACCTGAGTTTGGCCACTGTGGAGTACGTGGCCGAAGTCTACCCCAGGTTGAAGAGGGACTTGGAGCGGTGGGAGGAAAGTGCTCTAGCTACGGTCAAGAAAAACTTGGAAAAATACAGAAAAGACGTGGTTAAGCGGGTGGATATGGTGCTGTAAAACCTGCCTGACTTGCCGCAGTTCGTGAACTAGTCAGTGGAGCCCCAGGCGGAACAGATCTTGAGCAGAACTGCCTAAGCCGAAGAAACTTTCTTCGAGTCCGTGCCCAAGCTGAAAGAAGCCATGAACGACTCAGTATACCATCTGGTCGACCAGACGATCGACGCAGATACGCTGGCCTTTGAATTGCCGAATGGCATAATGGACTTTACGTATAATAATCACAAAGATGCTTTCCAGGCACGGTTGTACACCGAAGAACAGTACCGCGAGATGCTGAAGGACTCCAACTCGCCGCTCTTTAAGGCCACAAAGATCATATACGACAGGAAGACGTACTTTGACGGGTACAAGTAGCGAGCTTACATAAAAGACGAAGAGATTCCTAAGGTGGGCAACGCTGGCGAGGTGCACATTGAGTAAATCAATTAAATTTTGGACGGCTTAATTAAGTTGTAAGATTTGGATGATAGCTAAAGAAAAAAAAGGGAATCTGAAAATTCGAATAAGTGGCAACGGCACAAGGATGATCTATCCCCAAAAGCTCCAACTGCCAGGCATTTTTCATTAGGAAACATGAAGAAGAACACATCTAAGAGACAAGCTTCCTAAACAGATAACGCAGAGATGTCTGGAGCGTCTGCTGATTCCTCAGAGGAAGCTGCAGCTGATCCAACAGAATCTGTTACTCCCAGCACGGACACTTCAACCTCCAGTGAAGCGCCTTAAGAGTTGATCGATGAAGAACAAGTCCTAACTGTTCCCTAAGCCGAATAGATCACAAATACTGTCAATTCGAGCGGAATCACCAACGGAACCAGCCCGCAGTCTGCCTCAAACGACACGCTCTCAGGATACCTGGGCGAGCAGCAGGCGTCGTCCGACTTCGCAGAGGCGATGTCGCGCGCCTCTAGCGCTGCCCTGCAGAGGGCGAGCGGCAGGGTGGGCAACAGGGAGCTTCTCAACCTGCAGCTCGACACCCTGCTCGTATCGGGGCCACCTCGACTCAAGCTGCTGCAGCGCACCCTGCCGCCCTTGACGAGGTGGGACGAAGTCGAGGACGAGGTCGAGAGGAGGATGGCCCAAGCCAGAGACATCACGCTGCGATACGACATGGACCGGCCCATACACAGGCAGTACTCTGCCGTCATACAAGAGGTGTACGACATACAGCGCAGCCTGCAGTTTCTGCTGCCGCTGCTGCACCTGCGCAACAGGCTGGCCATCGTCCTCCTCTCCACGGGCATCGTGATGCAGCTGGCGGCCATCGCAGCGCTGTTGTACGGGCGCAGCGGCCGCCACAAGGTGGTGCGGCGCCGCTACAGCAACCGCTGATGGTGCTCTGGTGGTGGTGCTCTGGTGGTGCACTAGTGGTGCTCTTGTGGTGCTGGTGCTCTGGTGGTGCTGTGGTGGTGGTGGTGGTGGTGCTCTGCTGGTGCTCCTGTGGCGCGCTGGTGGTGCTCTGGCTATGCTGGTGCTTTAATGGTGCTGGCCCTCCTGATCTAATGGTAATGCTGCTGCTCTGGTGGTGCTGGTGCTGCAGTGGCACAGATATTGGAACACCAGCATTGGGAGTGTGAGGGTCAGGCTGTGGGGTGCAGGCGGGTGTGGAGGGACGCAGGCAGCACAAGCCGCGCTCTGCAAGTCTCGCCTCACTCGCGAAGGAAAAATGAAATAAAAACATCGCACTTAAAATGAGGGGTGTTGTAGATTTAAATCAAGCGTGCTAATTCATTCATCAATAAATGAGAGAAACTAGCCAGAAGCTCATTTGAATAATCCCTGAATTGCGCTGCGAGTTGACGAGGCTGTTTGTCGTCGGCATTAGCTAGACAGTTACAACTGTTGCACGTAGCAGAATTTAATTTTCTTATGGCGATCGCGATATTTCCCACGACAGGAACATCAGGTAACATTATCTGTGAACTCTCTCATGATCATTATTATTTCAGGTCCACTTTCTACATAAAAAATTTTTCTTGGCATTTTGCTTCTGAATCTGAACAATAAATGTACTCCAAAAAATGTAAGCCCAATTCTTTTAATTAATTTGAACAGGATCGGAGAGACAAACTGTTATCGAGAGAGGGAAGCGTCTCTGCCTCGCTGCTGTTGCTCTTCTTTTGTTGCAGCGCGTCGGTGTGGGGCAGCGTTGCCAGACTGCAGTTTTTACTGCCAAAATTAACCAATTAGGTCTTTTTTCAAGTAGAATTAAACCGTACAGCATCTGCTGACTTTGTATGACAACCTGTTTCAGAGAAATAATATCGTGAAATTTTGTTCGGAAAAAGTTCGAATTCACTAGTTTTGATCAGGAAAATGGGAACACGTCGGTGTGGAGCCCATCTCGTGAGCGACGACTTAAAAGCATCATAAAAATAATGTTAACTACATAAACTTGCTGAGGAATGTTGAATTAAACTAATGTTGACTACATAAACTTGCTGAGGAATGTTGGATTCTCGCTTCGAAGGATCGAATTAGAAAACATGGCAAACTGGAAACCATTTATTTAAATGTACAGAATACGTTCAATAACGTATAAATAATAATTAAAATCCATTGGACAGCAGCGCTTCACAAACTTCCTATTCAACTTAGCAAATAATAATAGTTGGACAGCGATGACATGCTTAAATAATCATTCCAAACATCACATGTTATAACACTAACAAAATAAATTACAATTGCGATATATATATGGTGGATTTTACTTCGACACAAACTACCCATTGATGATGAGACGGAGAAAACATACGACCTGGCGTAGTCAGGCCGTGCTTGGCTACACGGCAGCGAGAGAGCTGGGAGAGCTCTTGTGTTGCTCCAACTCTTCAGTAAAGCAAAGTAATAACTAAATTCTCTGTGTACTGGACACACTACTACTGCAGTACGTGTGCCTAAACTGAGGTGGTCTGTGTTGAGGGTGAGTCACAATGGCAAGACTGCAACGAATGCAGAGTATGTCAATAGCAACGTACAATTCCAAATGAATCGGAAGGAATTTCAGATAATTTGAGTATGTTAACGGGATCGTTAAATTCCAAATGAATCGGTAGGAATTTCAGATAATTTGAGTATGTTAACGGAATCGTTAAATTCCAAATGAATAAGTAGAATTTGAGATAATTTGAGTATGTTAACGGGATCGTTAAATTCCAAATGAATCGGTAGGAATTTCAGATAATTTGAGTATGTTAACGGGATCGTTAAATTCCAAAGGAATCGGTAGGAATTTGAGAAAACTAGCGCTAATGACCCATAGCAGAGCTGGTAACTGATGCAATGTAACGGAGTTCGGCCGGATGTTGCCAACTACAGCCTGGCACTGACAGTCTTCACGCAAGCCACGTGCTCGATGCGAACATGGTGTTTGGCACGCATGGCTTCACGTCTGCACGTGCTTCATGTCGTGGTCTACATGGCAACACTGAAGTATGTTATGTCGACATGATGTGATGTGGCAGCATACATGACGCCTCTCCCTCACCGTGAGCGTCTTACTGATGTGACATAAGTGTAATGATGTGTACCATGTAGTGATTTGTTTGTGATGATGTGTACCATGTAATGCCGTGACATGTGTGATGATATGTACCATGTAATGATATGCTTGTGAGGATATGTACCATGTAATGATATGCTTGTGATGATGTGTACCATGTAATGCCATAACGCTTGTGATGATATGTAATATTTAATGCCATGACATCATTTAATAAAATATTTTATCAATTTGATGTATTAGGAATTTGCTGAACAGGTTATGTTAATTTATACAGTTCTCTTCATAATTATTTCCTGACTATTTGTTCGAGCGTCAATATAGCGCTTGTCGAAAATTATTTCCATTACACACGTTGGTGTAAAACTTCTTTTCCGCTCCTACTTTTTTCCTTAACTGAACCTAAATTCATGGGAGCGGCTGGCAAATTTATATTCTACGCGACTTTCCACGTTTTTTGTACGTCAATCTCGTAAAAATAAACTCAAAAAAGAGAAAAGAATTCCTCAATATTTACCCACACAATTGCCTCTGAAAACATT
>JACJUY010012981.1:3706-15485 GCA_014220935.1 Platorchestia sp. MABIK | reverse complement strand
AGGTGGAGGGAGAGGGGTGGGCGGGGTCGAAATCCTGCGGTATTGGACCCAGTGCCTCCGGGATGCTGTTTTGTGTTACACGACGATAAAAATTTTTAGGTTTCTTGAACAGGGGACAGAATAGCCAATCGAGTTGCTCAAAATGACAGACGGACGTTTGAGTCTTGACAAGCACAAATAGGTTCCTGAGAGGTACTGTAAGTTCGAGAAAGTTGCTATGGCTCAAAAACACTATAGACGTGAGTATGGGTTAGGTGGTTTTGTCAGAAATCCCATCGGACACCGAATATAAGTTATGACTCTCATCCAAGAACGTATGTTACTGGAGACCACTAGTTTGAAATTTTAGTGTAACCTTTGGAACATTTAGCTTGATGAAAAGTATGCTTCCATGTATGTCAAATTGAATGTAAGCTTCACTCATTTAAAAGATCTCACCTTGAAAACTGAAAAACATATTTTTTTATGTAGTCCAAAGATAAGTATGCATTTTTTTGTAGTGCTGTGCAAACTATAAGGTGAAGTAACAGTTGTGGCAGAGAGTTTAACGTCACTGTTTTCGGTGCAACATTTATAAAAATTAAGTTTCTATACAAGAAAGAGCATCTTCTGAGAGTAATGTAGAATCAGGCTGTTGTCTGCTGTTGAGTTCTAGAGGATGTTTTGCAGTGAAAGTTAACTTGTTCGTGAAGGGATTGATGGAAGGTAAAAGTGATGCTTAAGTTTTAGTTGTGTGAGAAGTACGCCCACTGTGAGGTACGTCTTGTTCGCAGTTGCCGTCGTGTTCAGCATACTTCTGTCTACAGATAAAGTTACTTTAGATTACAAAATTTTTGCATGAAGCCGAAGCTTTTATTCATTTTAGCTTCCCAAACAGCGTCCAAAGTATAATCTATACTATAATAAGAACCGCTTTCGTCTGTCCGAAGCCAGCCGAAAGTGTGTGATGAGTTCACGCGACCTCATCAACTCTCGAGAGATTGAATTTTTTTATTTCTTACGGCCTTTCTTTCATTTCGCCTTCTTTTTTATTTCAAATAAAGGGGGGTGGACTGTGTAATAATAATAAATGCATTGCATTACAGATATGTTTTTCCAGCCTCTTCCTCGACGCTTCAGGAAAATTGCATCTACAGACAGAAACCTGGCTCCCAATTACCGCCGGTGGGTGTGCAGATCACAGACCATAAACAAACGGTCGCGAGGGCGCAGGCTGCCTCACCACCTCAGACTGCGGCCAAGGTGGCCAGGCGCGTGGTGGTCACCCAGGGTGACTGCGCCGCTGTGATCAATTGGACGTTTGGCGCGGCAGCGGCGCTGCGCCATTTTTATGCTGGAGTCGTGCATGCGGTGCTGACGACCGGCTGTCTACCCCAGTTCTGGCGGTGATTCATAAGGGCTTTGCCGTTTGGCGTCAGTACAATGGTCAGCACTGAGCGTCTTAGCAGCGCTGACTTAGTCAGTGTTTGCTGGAAGGATATCATTGAAAGTCCAAAACTTACGTTGGACAAATACACCAGGTGTTGGCCGTTGAATTGATCCAATCGCTCCGAAAAATAAAATTATCTCTAGAATAAAAATCCCAAAGCTGAAATTTTTCAAGAAAAAGTTTGTAGGCGCCCGTATCAAGAAGGATAGTTAAGAAACGTCCGATATTTACTCAATGATCTTAAATACCAGAATCATTGTTCTGACATGTTTGCTAGGATGAAGGAAGTTCACCTAATCTACCCGATTATACGTGTGGAATTATCAAGAGCAAGAATATGAAATAAAATTCGATGCATTTTGTTGAAAAACCATAAAGGCAGTCAAAGTATCCTTTAACAACAATATTTAGTAAATAACCATGTTTATGTCTTTTTCAAATCATCAAGATTTTTATGTCATTGTATTTCTCAACAACTTTGGCTTATGACACTTCAATCACTATTTAATTGAACGCCACGCCACCGCTAAGATGATGCTGACGCATTTCGCATGCATTAATATTACCTCACGTAATGTGTCGCTAAATTTAGAGCCCGTCGCTACTGTACACTATTCGGAGAAACTTTTGCAAACAACGTCAGATTCACTGTCACGTAAAAAAAAATACGAAGGACCCAAATTGTTTGTATAGGCGCGTACTTACCCTTTGGGCAAGTATGATATGTTATCAACCGAAATTCTTTGACGGGTTTAGAAAGAAAAAATACATATTCAGGTCGTTAAAGTAACCGTAGTCTAGTCAGCGCAAAAATTCTCAACGAGCCTACTCTTGTTGACGTATCATGGATAGCACTCAGTCGTGAATGAACTCGTTAAAAGTTCTAAATAACGGGTTCTACATCGGTGAATATCAGTACCAAGAAAAACGCAAGTGAAACGAAGCGTCTTCTCTACAATTTATTACATTAGATTTAAAAGTTCGAGTAAATCATTCCAGTAATTCTAACAGAACTCACGACGCTCTTCCCAGCAGGTAACTTCGGCGGTTTAGCATTGAAGGCAATCCCATTCGAGAGGCAGTAAATACTTTACTGTTACTTATGGGCCGATGCTCGCCAATTTTGAAGCTCCCTCTCTGCGATCGACTCTTAAATATTCAATAGCGCAACCATCAATACAGACTTGCGCTCGCTTCCAATTGGCTCATAAAACTTCCTCCTTGAAGTTCTCAGCGGTTTTGGGCTGTCAGATGCGCATAAGGACGCTGCATGGGGGCTGTGCCACTACTTATTTTTTGTTCTCTGCTGCTCAAAAGAGACCAACATTCTTGGTATATTGGTGCACGATTCGGTGTGATATTATCAGATAATGTACCTGCAAAATTTGAAATCCATATATACATGTATTCAACATCTTTCCTGGAGAACCATTTTTTACTGAAAATATTTATCATTTATAAAAAAAGTGAAGCTCTCACTCGATCTTTTGTGGATAACTCAAAACTCTATCATCAGGAATCGACATGGGGCAGTGCAGGTGAGTTGAATTTCCAGAAGACAGCTTGGCATGAGTTTCCATGAGTTTGTGGCATTTACATGTTGTTTGCCATTTGAGTTCAATTCTTGAATAAGTAAAATCTTTTGTGCTAGCAGGCAAAGGCGTTTGCAAAGCATTTTTACTCACTGTGCTCTTAGATATCCGTACTTCGATCGCACCACAGTAAAACGATTTTCTATGACCGCGCGGAAGCGTCGCACATAGCATTGACGGATGCATCAATCACAATCAATGGCATTTGGTCTACCGCTTCTCATACGGTGTACAACATTTATCCCTTTCAATAACATTCTAACATAATTTACCATCACTAACTTGATATGTTCTACAGAGCAGCATCCTCTTAACGTTGTCCCATTCGACTGCAATGCACAAATGGTTCTTGTATCTCCAGGCCCGGTCCTTGACGCTGCAACAGCAATGACGTCACACTATTTATCCGAAGATGGGAGCAATTTTGAGTTGAATCCAATGACGTTAAATACGTTTCTCCGAATAATTTTCATTATAAATTTTAGTGACACTGTGTGTAAAAAATGAAAAAGATGTATTTGTTGAGCAAAGGTATATTGATTTTTATTGCTTACTTTTTATGGTCAAAGATTTCTCTCTCATTTTCTGAAAAATTTGCACGGGTAAATAAGGAAATAACAATGAGAAATTGTAGCTTAGACAGTGTCCGAAAATTTAATTCCCAATTTGGAGCGCTTTTCCGTTTGTTTATGAAGAACTGTGCCGGTGTATTGTCACAATAATTATTGACGATTTCTGACGACCTAGCGTTAGGTAGAATCTATGTGGAAAGAAAAAAATTTGAAGTGGCTTTGCCTTATGTAACTCGTTTGTTCCAGTGACGAAATAAACACCCAAACCCGGCCCATATTACAAGAAAATCTTCAATACGTATTTTTTTTGCTGAAATTGTTCAATCTAATGGCGCGGACTGACGTCGGACCCAGAGAAGCTCTATTAGGCTTCTATTTGCTGTCGTATTTGGAACAATAGTTGGAAACTAAGATTTTAATACGTCTATTTGACGGGAAATGTATCGCTGCTTTCTCGTAAGATAATCCAATGCTTGACTAGGTCCATTCCATGAAAAATCGATTGATTAAAACTAACTCAATTTCGCTTCTTCGATTTATCACAAATGGCTCCAAATATCAGACCACCAGTGTGACGTCACAATTTCTATGAGCAAGCCTGGAGACAGAAGAAATTAGTTATACTCGTTATAAACTTGATGTGGAATCACGAGATTTCGAACTCACCAATTGGTACAATAACAGGGAAAAATTATAAAAGTTACGAAGTCTTATTGAATTGAAAGACTATTTCCTGAAGCCAAATGACTTATGTATGAGTTAATGTCTAATTTAGGGGAGAACTTCACTTTCCTGGAAATGAACAAATACCAATAATGTGAGCAGCCATTCAAAGTGAATTTTTATCCGGCCTAAATGAAATTCAGTACATAAATTGATGCCAAAACATGAAATTTAGTCACACTTTGCACGGACAGTACAAACCATATTTCAATTTACAAAATTATGATACATAAAAGTTATTGGTGAAAGTTCTTTACGGAATAGGACTTTAGTTTATCAAAAACATGAGAAAATATTTTTATTGTTTTTAAATAATTTTCTCAGTGTATGTATTGACGATGGAGTCGAGCCGTAGCGTTTTTTAAGAGATTTTTTCCAACACTTACTGAAGTTTCACTAGCTCTCCATCGTAAAGGAAGTAAATTTTCTAGCATTTCAAATTTCTTCTGTTTTCCATGAAGTGGATTTTCCCTTTTGCCATTTGGATTGAAGCTTAGATAATTAATAGTTGGCTGAGCAAATTTACGTTTTTTTCCAAATGGAAGTGCTCCGTCCGCACTTTATTGAAATGCAGAGAAAAAGCAATTTTTCTTACATAGGAGAAGTATATTTGTATTTAATTAAGAAGCCTTCTTCAGAAATTTCTGCAACTTTCCGCGATCTTAAAGATTGGAACAAACGCTGTCTTGTTTGCTTATTCATGTGCAGGACAAATATTTTATAAATTCAAAGCTGTCATCTGAGCATCAGCGAATAAAACTTGAGCAGCTTCAAAACCAGGAACAGAGTCAAGCAAGTCTTCAGAACCGCACAGCATAGGCTTATGAGCTATTTTGTGTACTCGGGAAAATCACTACGATCACTGCGACGCAATTATCCATGCTATATAACTTGAAGAACGTGTCTATGTATCACTTGTATCACTTGTGTCACTTATCTCCTGTTTCATCACTTATGAAGTCACAGGATGCGTTCATCATGTTATTACGGCAATCGTTTGAACAACGAATTAACTTGATAAGGTGAGAATAAGACTAATGCGATAAAAAACATGATTGTATAAGTAATACACTCCTATCATAAGAATTTATGCGGGGTATTAAACATTAGCTTTAAGATTAAATTTCATTCTCCGTCACTCAATCCTGGCAAATGCAACATTAGTATATATATGAATGTAAAGATTTTGCAATCAGTTTACCAAGCCTAAATTATTTAGATTTAGGACAGTTTTCGGTGATGGAAACGAATTTTGATGTATTCCATTTGAAATTTGCGACAGTGATTTGTTACGGCGACTTTCTATCCGCAAGCCGAACTCTCGCAGCGATCAAAATTTGCGTGGGGCGACGCTCGCAACTTTCTGATAATTTGATAAAAACTTCGCTAATGCCCGGGATGCAGAATTTAACTTCTCGTAATTGCGGACGCGAGTAGCGTGATCGTTGTGCCTTTTCTGATTAAGGATTTTTAAGAAAAAATTAAAATTAGCTCTCTCCTTTTACAACTATTGACACCCTGATACAGCGACAGTGCTTGCCAGAGCTACGCTGTTGCTTGATTATATTACATGCGTTCATTGTACGGCTCTGAAATACTAATAATTCGCGTTGTGTTTACAGCAACCAGAAAACGGAATACACCTTGTGTAGTTGAAGTCAGCTTGCGGATGAAATAGAATACAGCGAGTACTCAGAGTCTTTCCCACATTTCAGACCCTTTTTACAATCAGATCATGATAGGTAGATTTCTAAAGTTTTCTTCAATTAAATAAAACAACTTGAGTTTTTACAGTACCCATGAATGGAAACATGCTCACCTTTTGTCGCTAGAATTACGTCTTAGCGAAATGCGATCTCACGCCATGTGTTCTCTAAAATCTCCGTTGCTGGAGATGTCATTTGGTTTGGGTTTGTTATTTGGGTAAAATTCTTGAACAAGTTACGACTTTGTGCATGCTGGCAAAGGCATTTGTACAGCTTTACACGTATTGTGCTCTTAGACATCCGTAGTTCGATCGGAGCACAAAAGCTGATTTTCAATGACCGTGTGGAAGTATCGCACTTAGTATCGCACACTCACTGGCGCAGGGTCTACCGTTTCCATAATATGGTGTGCAACACTGCCAGTCTTCGTGAACTTTCTACTCTTCTTAATGCCTTTGATATCTGGTATATCTAATCGATGCTCATTTCTTAACTTACGTTAAACTGCAACTGGTGGTTTAGTTTCACGTTATCAAAACCCTAACTGTGTATATAGGCTACATGTCTCACACACTGATGCCATTCCCGTTAATCTTCCCTCAGCTGGCCGGCTGAGCCATCTCAGTAGTATCTGTTGGACAATAAAATGAACTCTGATAACTGATCTCCAAAACGTTTAAGTTTTACGGTCATATCCAAGTTATTTTCCAAGTCATGGGTTTTATTGGTCAGGGAAGAATTTATGGACACTTGGAATGTCTATTTTCTTGCGGGTTTGCAGGGACGCGAAATAACATTGGAAGTAACTAACTTTTGGAACAAATGTTGCCATTTTTCTCAGGCTGATGACTTCTTAATCCTACCGTTAACTGCAGCGAATAACATTTAGGAGTATTTTTGCCAAGAGCTTTAGGTAGATTTGGCCACTGCGCCATCATAGATCGCTATGCCGAGTGGTTGAAGTGTACCATCAGCTATGAAACAGCAGTAAAATCCTTACAATTAAGTAGGATTGTATGAAGATATTAGCGTGTCCTCTTTTCTAGTATTGCAACAGATAAAGTAAAGCTTTTTATAAGTTTTAGTATCTATTAGCCAACGTGCATAATTTTTTTGACTACCTAGCTCTGGCTGTCCACGCAGTGGGAACTGTGAGCTATCAAGGGTCAGTTACGTTGCAGTGAAAAGCGTCTTATTGAGTATTTTCACCGCTAGCACAGTTATATGGGTTTCACCTCTGTAATAGGGCTTCTAAGCTCTAGAACTCAAACCCCGGGCGTTTTACACCCAATTTCAAATGCACATTACGCGTAAATAAGGCCATGCGCTTGTAGGGTTTGTGGTTTTGATCTAAGCAGGATCTAAGTGAGAAGTAAATACGCAGTGATTCCCATGAGAGGCTGCTGAAAGCCCTTAGGAATTCGGTGTTAACTTTGTGGGGGGCGAAAACACTGATATATTGTTGTTATTGGCTTATGGAGGCTAACCTAGGGCAGGGTCAATTGAGCGATAGTTTCAAGTGAGGAAATCGGTGCAAATTGCTGTCATTATCCCTGCGTAAATGTTTTCGATCGTAGGATGAAAATTTAGGCTAAAAACTTTTCAGTAAAACTAGAATAAAGTTAAAAACATAGCGCCGTGAAGTTTGTTACGATAGCGGGCAAAACTTGCTGTCATAAATTATTGAGATGTGTCATTCCATATGTGATGCTGCATTGATATTTATTCATGATTAATATCGGTTAACTTCAACAAAATCAATGAGGTAATTGAACGCAATTTTTCTCGACCCAGAAAAGATTGTAAAAATACATAAAAATTCAATTTTGCATTATAGCTAAAATGAATGCAAAAACAGACCACATTTTTGTCATTGTGTTTATTGATACATTACTGAATTTGAAGTTGTGTTAGTAGGGATGAAGCAAACACATTGGCTTATAACCATTTCTTTAGATTATTATTGTTTGTGTATGAATTCTAGCCAGCCATGTGAACACGGGTCGATGCCGAGAAGAGCGAGCTAGGATAAGGGTGCATTACACAGCGCTCACAGACTGCCTGCCGCCTTTGCAGCTGCTCTCTCCCCGCGCTTCTACGAGTCCAAGTGTCAGTCATAGGATGTGCCCAGATTTGCTCTGATTTTCCAAGCCATCGCGTCCTCTTATTGCAGACTGTGGCGCAGCCGATTGCCTTAAAGACGTCTTTGAGTAACCTAAATGGCCTTAAAGGTTATTGCGATCTTCCTCAACGTTATTGTGATCTTATCTGTATACCTTTTAGCAATGGCCTCAGCCGGCTATCCGCTGCACCCTAAAGAGTTTGCTACCTCATTAATGGTAAAATAGCTTTGCACTGTTTTTTGGTTTTCACTTTGCGAATAGGTATTCAACTGCAGCTAAGCCTTGTGTGCTATAAGAGGAAATGAGTGGAATAAGCACCCATTTATAAATTATATATTCCTTTTGTTCATCGTAGACTCTTGCTTGATGAGTGAGGATTATTTTTAAAATTAAGCATCGTGGCAATTAAATCCTATTCAACGACAGTAAATAAAACGTAATTATGCTATACTAATGACTGCAGTGAACTACAATTTGTTTTACATAAAGTAAGTTCACGTGGTAACGCTAATTCACGAGAGCTCTTTTCCACACCGGATCATCATTTTTTATTAATATATTGACAGCCAAGGAAGTAATCAATTTATTACCAGTCACCGCATCATCATTTTCTGTCAATTTATGGACAGTCACTGTTGTTTATATATATGTAGAGTGCAGATATTAAATAAAAAATTCATCTAACTCAAAACCATTCTTTCAACTTCAAAGAACTATTCATTGCGTTAAATCAGAGTTGTTGATTGACGTACTGACATTCGCGCTGAGCCGTAGCAATAATTCCGTTCCCTCGTTCTAATCCTCAGAAGACTTTCATTCCAGAATATATCTATCGTAACTCTCATAGTTTTGTGTTCATATACAGGGCGGGAGGATAAATTCGTTTTTTTATGACATGCGATATTCAACTCGTTGCTGAACTCTTCTGCAATGATGCAGCAAAATCTTTAAAGTTAAAACGCAAGCATGTACTTTTCTAATCTTATTTTCAAAAAATAAAAGAAAGGGAGAAGTACTTTAAAAACATTTACTTTGAACGTTTCGAACCTTGGCTCATTCTCAACAAAAAATTTGCGAATAAAATAATAGACATGTCAGTACACTCATATAAACAGTAGCGGAGAATATAAGCACGAAAGAAAAACAAACAAAACAAGATAATAATTTATCCGTTGACTATTTTCAAAGGGCATGCATTATGCATTTCGTTGAGATATGGTTTGAGTTTATGAATGAATAATGACTCTAAAATGCGTAGGTCTATGGTGGCGGTACAAGTGTCTAATATCTTAAATTTACTAATGCCAATAATCTGTTCACAGGAGCCATTACTACAATGTTGTCTTATACCAGAATGACTGGGAGAAGTGAGCAAGAGACCTGTGCGATGACTTCGACCTGCATGTTCAGCAACCCTGACGTAAAGTGCTCGGTGGATGGAACCCACATACTGAGATGCGCAACGCGCACAACTAAAATAATAGACGAGGGAAGATCGCATGCTGGTCGGAAGTACATCCTTAAATCTAAAAAAATGATCTTATGGTACGTTTGTTAACTAAAATAATCCGAAAGGAAATTTCCGGGAAAAATTTAGTCATAACCATTAAAAGATCTTTTCTCAATTTTGCCGATTGATATCCGAAATATGGCAAAACGCAGTAACTATAGTTTAGAGCTTAAACACGAGATTTCGGAATAAATTTACTATTCAGGAACTTATTAATCACGCGAAAAATAACAGAATGTAGAAAACCACTGGTTGTTCAATAGGACTGTAAAAAAGGAAATTCTTTATGAAGGTCAGTGTAGTTAGAACAAATACTTAGGTGCGAGTTATAAGGGTTGAAATGTTTTTATAAGTTTAAATCTCTTGCAACAGAAACTAAAGTAACTTAAACCTAACTCGAAGAATGTTGGTTCACTGTTGACTGAGGTTAGGAATTTATTACCAGATCGGAGTACATTGATGTCAAGACAGTTTAATTGATTATTTTGTTCCAGATCTAAAGTAGATCTGAACATCGTTGTATGCTCAATTTAATGTTCGTTGTTTTTATATATTCTGTCACTGACTTGCGCATCTTTACAGACAACAGCTTGCCAAATTTGATTCTTTTACTGAAACAGTTCTGCACCACGCAGCAACTTAATTGATAGAATGGTTTAAATTCACTGCACTAGGGATACAGCTTTGTTCAGTGCTGTGAACAATTTTCATATATGTAGTTTTAACACATTTTCATGTCCCACTGAGGAAATGTCCAATTGTTGAGGATCACCAAACTTTTACTTCAAGTGTTGAAAAATTAACAATTTTTCTAAATTATTTTCATCTGGATTAATCATTTCAAAATAAAACCCAAACAAATTTATGTGCAAACCTATACACTTCTTCTTCATCACAGAATTTTTGAAAAAGTTGTACATTTAGGAGTAAAATTTATCTGTTTGAGCGGGTTTAACTATTCTTGGCTATATTAACAAAATACGCTGACCTGTACGAATGCAGCGTCAGGTTTTCAGATGTAGCCATGATACATGACTCGTCATCTTCGGCTCGGGCCAAATGAGAACGTCCACCTTTCATCCAGAACCCATCTTCGTTGAAGATTTAGCCGTCAATCTGTCTCCCAGACTGAATGGGGTGCATTTCCGTGAATGTATTTCAGAATTGATGCAGTGAGACACTCGCACGATGAGCGGCAACATTGGCTTAGGTACCCAATATTATGCTGCTGGAGAGCAGGAAGTACGTTGGGGCGTCAGAAATTGCTTCAATAAGACCATATTGCTGGTAATGATGACCTTACCAGTCGGAAACTCTCTGGAGCTGCAGGTAATAGAGAAATTACCTTTAAATTAACAGAGAGGAAGCAATTCCGTGCAGATAATGAGACAGACGAAGACCGTCTTACGTAACAACAGACCATACGTACGTAAAGCAATGCGGACACGTGATATATTACGTGTTTTTTGTCATCATTTGCGGTGAGCTCACAGAGGTAGTAGGATTTTACTTTTTGTCGCAAATTACTAAGTCCCAGATGGGACCTTGACCGAAATAATCTATGCCATTTCCAGGTCAATTTCACACTAACAAAATTCAATATTACACAAACGAAGTTTAATTTCACATAAGAGGAAAAACAATTTCACGCAAACGAAATTCAATTTCACACACGAAAATTCGATTTCACATAGAAAATCAATAGCATGCAACAGTATTATATTGTATTATTAGAAAACCTATTTTGACTTCTATCAGCATAACATATATTATTTCGCCAATATATGTAGTCTCTTTTGCTTAGCTGAGGGCACCGTACACCTTTTACGTTTTTCATTTTTAAATCAATGTTTATCAACTTTGATAGACTGGTAAAGCGAATGAAAAAATAGGAATCACCCTGTGAGAAATTTTCGATTTGCTTCATAGAAAATGAGTTACGGCAAAGCAAACTCAAAATAGTGGGGGTATGTCAAGCCCTACTTCTACTATAAATGTCAACCTATAGACATGAAACAGGACATGTCATTTGAAAGACAAACACTTGGGCAACACCACTGAGGTAGGAATGTTTGAAACTCGTTTCGGTTTCGAAAATATCATGAAATAAAAAACAAATTAGAG
>JACJUY010012978.1:4956-16579 GCA_014220935.1 Platorchestia sp. MABIK | reverse complement strand
CAGCTTCATTTAACAGTCTGCAAGTATAAATAAAGAAAATCAGTCTTCTATACAAAATACAAGGGCACGCCAAATCTACAAGTGAATTTGCAATGGATATGAACTATTGGAGCTATTAAGTTATGGTTTTTCTTTAGAAATAAAAAGAGCTTCCAAAATACGTAGATCTAGATCATTAGATGCTGTGCGTAAAATAGAAAAATTTTCCTCTGCTTTTCGGTTACAATAATAATCACTGCTCGCTGTGAAGGCGGATAGATAAATGAGGCGGTTGAGTCAGAGGTCTTCCGCTACGGTAGCTGACTCCTCGGTGTTGGGCAATCCTAATTTACAGTGCTGGCAAATAAAATCCGATCACCCTCCCTAAAACCTGTATTATTCACAGATTTTAGAAAGCTGTAAAATATGTTCTAATATAGATAGAGACTTGCGGTAAATTGTTTTGTGGAGAGGATTCACTTAGCTTCTTCAGGCATTTCTACGCGAGTTGACTACAAGCACTGGTTTAGTGAGGTTGTGTCGTCGTTTTCCGCCGCATACTGTGTTTTCACAAATCTGGCTATTTTTACTAAAACTGTTGTATTTTTAGAAATCCTAAAATGGCCATGAGGAAACAACTTGGAAGTGACCAAATGGGTGCTATTATTGCATTACATAAGGTTGGAAAATCACAAAGACAAATTGCAAAACAGTTAGAAATATCTCAAAGTACCGTGAATTTGTGAATTTCGCGCCATAACAGCAGTGATGGTTCTTGTACGCCAGTCCGAAAAATAGGTAGTGGGAGACAGAGAAAGACTAATTTACGTACTTTTAAAATAATAAAATGTACTGTGTTAATAAAACCACAAATTAGAGCAAAGGAAATTAAGTCTGAGCATTATAATATGCTTAATGATGTGTCTGAGCGCACAATACGACATCGGCTGCAAAAAGAGCTTGGGATGCCATCGCGCCATGCTGCCAAGAAACCTTTCCTGAATGCCAAAATGAGCAAGAAAAGAGTTGAGTTTTGTAAATAGCACATGAATTTGACTGTTGATGATTGGAACACATTTCTCTTTAGTGATGAGACCTCTTTTTTTAACATTTAGAAGCTGTCCAAGAATGGTGCGTCGCCCGCTTGGCTCAGATAGTCCTAAATTCACTATTAAGACCATAAAACACCCTCCAAGTGTCATGGTTTGGGGGTGTTTTAGGAATTTTTGTAAGGGGAGTTTATATTTTCTTCCTAAGAACACAACCATGAATGGTCAATGATATTTAGCCATGCTAAAGAAAAAAATCTACCGACAGTGCTTTTACATGAGACAACAACTTTTATGCACGATGGGGCTCCTTGCCACAAGGCAAAAATCGTTGCTAAATGGCTCAATGATAATATCATTCGTGTTCTAGATTGGCCTGGTAATAGTCCAGATCTCAATCCTTTAAAGAATCGGTGGCTCATTATGAAAAATAAAGTTGAATGCCATGATACTGGTTCGCTTTCCACGCTGACAGAAGCCATCAAAAAAGTTTGGTGCACTGAAATATCACAAGAAATATGCCAAAATTTTATCAAATCCATGCCATAACGTCTCAAAAAAGTCATTAAGAACAAAGGGCATATGACAAAATACTAGTATACGGTATTGATGTACATAGATGATGCTTATATATTGATTTTGTAAAAAGTAGGTAAAATTACCAGGGTGATCGGATTTTTTTTCCAGCACTGTAGAAGGGCAAAGTCTTCATGCCGACATCGCCAGATGTACACTGTACACAACTAATCTTATACACAATGGATGCCCGCAACTGTTTAGGAACCCCGTCCTTGCAGCGAAAGAAGTAGCCAACTTTAAGTGAATTAACGGACACAATACACAGTTTTACAGTGGGAAAATGACGTTTAAAAAGAATTTCCAAATCTCGCGACTTTTTTTCAGTCTAGTCTTCAAAGTAGGGGAAAACGCAATAGAGACGTTGCAGAGGTTCTATCACGGCATTTGTTGCGGAGTATTTTTTAGTCAAAATTTTTCAATATGAACATTGACAGTAGACGTAGGGTACCCATTTTTTCATAAAAAATTTTGTAAGAAAGAAAACTCCACATGAAGATTAGCTCAAACTATTAGCTGATTCCCTTCAGTTTTTTCGTCCAAAATAGAAATATAGTCATAAGAGTTCATCTTCCCCTCAATTGCAAGCAATTTTCCCCTGTCCGATGCAGCAAAACAACCCCAAAACATCAGTGATCCACCTCCGTGTTTAACTGTTGGTACAGTGTTCTTTGGCAGGAAAGTTTCACTATTATTACGCCAAACCTTCTTCATGTCATTGTGCCCAAAAAGCTCGATTTTGATTTCGTCACTCCACAATACTGTCTCCCAAAAGCCTCTGTCCTTATCCAAGTATGACTTTGTGAAGTTCAAGCGAGCAAAAACATAGCATGGTTTGTGGAGTGGAGACCTTCGAGATTGGCGTCCGTGTAGGCCTTTCTTGTTCTGGCAGCGCTGGATTGTGCGATTGCTCACGCTAGTTCCCTGCGCGTTCATTCTCTCGGCAATGTCGTCTAGTTTCACTCTTGGATTAGCGTTGACCTCACGACACAATTTTCGAGAAGTTCTCACCGAGAGTTTTTTTTTGCGACCACGCCCAGGATACGTTTCTCCGGTAACAAACTTAGCAAACTTTTTTATAACAGATTGCAATTTAGATCTTGGGATGCTCAAACGCTTAGATATGTTGCCGTAACTACTCGTATTTCCAGCTTTGTGACAGTAAATAATCCTCTGTCTGAGGTCCACACAGAATTCCTTTTTTTCCCACAGTGGCGCTAGTGTACGAATGACAAAGTTCAACTCCTCTGGCTCCCCGTTAACTTCGGCACAATTTTCCGGCATGATCTTACAACTAGAATGTTCAAGAACAATTTACATAGACACAGATTTTTTCACGTAAAATTTTTTCAAGTAAAACAAGTATAGCGGTAAATACCTCTCAATGAAATGTTTTCAATTGTAAGAATAATTTTGTCGTTACGTGTTTCTGAAGTTCAACTTGTTAAATCTTTCAAAATTAATATTCTGTTCTAGAAACTTCATATTATTGTCACTAATATGTGCTTCACACCCTGCGAAAATCTTATGCATATGGCAATAATAGTTTTGAGTAATTCTAGAAAGTTTTGAAAAACGGAGAATGTACGAATAACTTCATCGCTAACTGTACATTCATTACAGGATTGAATGATGAGAAAATTTAAACCTAATTTGAATGTACTTTATGTTCAATGGTAGGCGTATAGAAATTTTGATCGACAGAACTTCATATACTATAAATACTATTGTATGCATTTTTTACACATTCAAATATATAGATGGAAGCTGATTTTGAAACATAGTTTAGTGTACATTTATCGCTCGTCAACATAAGAGGGCTCTTTGATCATCACATTGCAGGACCAGGGGCTATTTTACTAGGCCTCATTTACATACACTAATTATAATTCAAAATTATTCGACTGATTCGATTCAGTTTTCAGCGTGTTTTTTTAGTGATTTTGATACACTTTCAATTTTGAATGGAATACTCCAAAGATATAAGCGATTGAAAACACTCAGTTTATGATGCAACAAAAGAGATATTTGACTTAATAATGTCGCACACAGCGTCAAAAAATTACCTTTAAAATGTTTTAATCAATCGACTCTGGCTGAGCATTTTCAGCTAATGACTCAGCTCAACCAAACATCACATAAAATTATTTAATTATGAGTTCAGAGAAGTGGTCATAAAAAGTGACGTCACAAATGAAATCGTTTTGACATCATTTTGCTATTTTGCACACCGGTTTTGTGGAATCGGGCAACACCCAACTCCGCTTGGCAACTTTTTTGAAACTAAAATGCAATAGAAGAATACATTTCTAAATATTTTTTACGAGCAATTTTTTAAATAAAGAGTGTACAGTGAATAGATTTTCAAACACTAAAATGAAACTTGAAGCAAATCGGTCAAACCCTTCATTCATACTAATCGGTCAAAAAAATGAGGGCATGAAAAATAGCCTCTTGTTTTGAACCGTCTCTAAACGCTCCAACATACGTCCCAAACGGCTCTCAAGTGACGATATGCAATAAATACAGGGGACCTACATACAATCTACACAAATGCTTTACATTGTTGTTAAGTAGTTCAGTTGAATCATGACACCGCAAATTTTGACACCATGAACGAGGAAAATATTTAACATATTTTTAGTCTTAATTGTTCATTTATAATTGTAAGTTTGAACGCAATAAATATTTAAGAAAGCGTTTACGTCCTCTGCCGGACCAGTTAGGATGCGCAATAGTGAAACTTAACTTGTAAAACGACGGATAAAAATCTAGGGAAGATGAGCGAATAGTTTTAAAAAAAATTATACATATCACGTCAGTGGAGAAAAAATGTGTTAAGGTAAAAAATGAAGATCCTATTTTTTGGGCGAACACGCTTGTATTTCTGTACATGGAAGGTGTAAAACTTATGCAATTACTTATGCAAATTCTGCAATTATGAAACTTATTCAATTTTATTCGATCTATGAAAACATCACACGTTCTTCATTACTGATGGGGCTCGTAAATTGATCTCTTTATTTTCGTTTTTGGTTTGATACTCTAAAGTTCATGAACTTTGTTCTTTTAAATGCATCCTAAAATTAAAGTAAACTGCTTGGAACAATATAAATGAGCAATATTAAATGCCAAAGATTTCAATGAGGGAAATTTTTCAACTAGTCACAGCAATCTAAAGATTGTGTGTATCTTGTTATTGCAACTGGAAAAAAGCATGAACGACTAAACCAAAATAAATATCATAAGTTGAAAAAGTAGGCTTTTGAGAGGCGTACAAATACGCACACCAAATGACCTAAGCGCACACGATATCACAAATTACCGAGCTCAATCGTTACATTGTTGTCGTACCTTTTGTAGAAAAAAATATATTATTCATGTATTATACAACTGATTATGTTTGAAAAACTCACAAGAAATGTGTTGTTCTAGATCTATTGATTGTTTGGAGCTTCTTCAAATGTTCTTTTCGATAGAGTTAAATCAACTATATGAAATCGAGATCACTTAATAAACTCATAGAAATAAGAACAAGGACTTTACCTACTACGAGGTTACTAAACATTTCAGTTGGACGACACAAAAGTTAATTTTAGATAAAATCAAATTTTACCTTAAATGTGCAACTCAAAAAATTGTTCGTAAATTTCTATTCCTGATTGAGTTAATCAAGAGAGACTCGCCATTAAAGACTGAAAGTTGACAGACGCCAATTGCAATGCAAATGTCAATGTCAGCCTTTTTCTAACGTAATTTCTTCAGCGTAGGTTGCGCTTGCGAAAAGCAGTTATGATTTTTCTGGAATATTGACAAGTAAATACGAAATATTCCAATCGATTTCTCACACTAATGGAAAGTGCATTCCAACAGATTGCTTTCCTAGCTTCTATTCACAAAGAGGAATTTTCAATTAATAAAATGATTTCTCCCAGGTCGTTTTCGACAGTGTTTTTGAAATATCTATTATGAAATCTAAATTGACTCTTTTTTTGTCGAGATTGAGCTTCTCATTCCGTCTCTGCATTTCAAATCATCAAAGAAATGAAATATCGCGGCATCTTCATCAATTTTCAGTAAAAGTCGTCACATCTGTCAACATCTTATCGATCCTCCATATTTTGCAGTCACCGTCGAAAGTGAAGTCTGAATACACGCTGGAAAAGGTTTTCTACATTTTGCTTGATTGCTTCGAAGGGATTCGTGCAAAAAGACTTGTCTATTTGTCGAACGTAAAGCCGGATCGTAATTCTACCTTGAAGGGTTAGCTCCAGCAGTTTCGAAAGGTTTCCTTTCCATTTGAAGCTTCCGCAGGCTCAAACGTACATGTTTCTTTCAATGTGTCCATGACGTTACACTGGGTCACAGTGGGCAAACAGGCAAAGAAGAAAGTATTTGCGATCGTAGAATAAGGCTGTGTTGGTAGTAGGTTAAGTAAACCATTGTACATACAGTATATTTTAGTTTGGAGGACTACACGAGCTAGAGAAAATATAAATTCCAAGGATTCTGATAAAACAGAATGTAAAGAACGAGAGTATGGGAATTGGCTCAAGATGAATCTAGCATAAAACGTTAGGGTCAATATTGAATTTAAGCCTTTCACGGAAATTAAAAATTCGATTCCAAAGAATCACTAAAAGAACACATTTAAAAACGTTTTACATGAATGACATTCTGCTCGCTGATGCGTTAATTTTGAGATAAAACAATAATAACGTTCAGATAGGAATAACATGATATGGTCGGTTGCTTAGTAGCCGCATTGTTGGGTGACACCCACTTTTCTGGCGGGACACGCCCACTTCTTGGCGGGAAACTGACAGCGTCGGTTTGGGCAAGTTAAGGTAAGCTATTTTAGGTTGAATTATGTTATTTTAGGTTAGTTTATTTAACTCACCTACCATAACCTACCCTAACCTCACCCATCGTTACGTTAATACCGTATTACAGCATATTTACGTGTCCGTTCCTTCACTTTTATATACGACGTTCTTATAACTTCAAAGGTGAATAACTCAAAAATAACGCATCAGCGAGCAGAATGTCATTCGTGTAAAACGTTTTTAAATGGGTTTCTTTAGTGATTCTTTGGAACGGAATTTTTAATTTCCGTGAAAGGCCTAAATTCAATATTGACCAACGTTAGTTTTGGTGTGAGGAAATTGGAAGAATGTTGAGGGAATGCGGTGACAGTTTTTCATATTCTTATTAGGCATAAAAAAATCTGCAAGAAGTGAATCGCATTGAACAATGTGTACTATCTGTAAGATTGACGATTAGGGAGGGTTAATAAGCAACTCTAAAATATCCGCAACCAAAGCATACACAAACTAGCTCTTTAGAAAAATCAGATTTCTCGTATTTCATCAGGTTTGTTCTTATTTCAGTTTTAACAGATGTCATATCAATAATACTCGATTTCTAGAAACTACAATTGTCAAAGAAAAATGATGCCTTCGGTAATTAATGGTTATAAGTTCACTACTAAGAACAAGGACACACGGTTTGTTTAAATCAATGCTCCTCAAAATTCACTCGTCCAATGATCCATTCTCTAAATTCTGAAACTTGAGGAGAGAAAATGAGTAGTGGATCGACAGAACGCAGATGCATGTTACCGTTTCAAAACAAGCCCACCTCCCACAAGGGTCTCATTCTTAATTTACGAAATACTGTTGCAATTGTACAGAAGTTCAGTTTGAGGGCTCGCGTTCCAGTGAGTTTGAAGCCTTGATGTCTTAACACATTAACCGACAATGGTCAAAGAAAAGTTCAGTATTCAACTAAAATTTAAAGTCAATTGTAGAAAGCAATTTTGAAAATCGTAAACATCAACTGGATCGTGCATTGATTTAGCTTTAATTAATCATTAATGAAAATTGAGTTTGTGACTACTGGTCGGTATAGTAGCAGTGTGAAAATTCTCTCCGTGTACCGGCTGTGGCTTACATTGCGGTTAACTTGTTAAATTACCACGGCAGTCGAAATTCACCCCATGCTCTACAATGAATAACGTCCTGGGTAGGTAGAGTGCACCAGCTCCACTTTTAACCCTATAGATGACCTAAGTGTAGAATTGCTTAGCTCACTCGAAATGAAGCAAAATTAAAGGATGAAAATCGAAGTTTCTGATGTTGAAGGTGCAAGAATGTCGTTTATGAAAAACCTGGTAAAACCTGGTTTAGGGTCTACCTGGACTGTTTCTGCGTTGTAATTTCGAAGACATGCAGCAGAATGTTATTAGCTAAAAAACAGCTTCTACACAAACCATTTGTTGCATCGTGACGAGTTTCTTGCCTATAAATGATCAACTTTCTGAGCCCCAAGAAACAAAATTGAGCGACTCTTACTGATGCATTATTATTTCACAGTAATTTCTTTCCATAGGGTTTATTGAATTTGGCCTAGGAACAACACGGGAGTGCCTTGAGGAGCTAATTGAATTTCAAAATATTGTGGCTGAAGTTTACAGTCGACGCAACACGATACCCGAAATGTGCACTGCCGTCCAATTTACAAATTACGTAATTTGTCAGCTTTATTACGAACACGCGTTGGCGTAATTTGTCGATAAGTTATCATTTGATGAAACAGAATCTCGTTCTCGTTTTCATTTGATGGCACAGAATCTCGTTCTCGTTTTCATTCGATGGAACAGAATCTCGTTTATTCTATTCCTCAAATATTACGAGCATTGAAGAGCTGCGAAAGAAGGNTAAAATTGTATGTAAGACGGTAATCATCAAATATCGATGCTTCAATCGCAGATAAAAATTTCATAGAGAAAATTTCCTAAAATTGTGCCCCGAATCTGCTTTTTGTGAAAATATTTTTGAAATTTTCTTTCCAGCCTACTCCTGTTAAAAGAAATTTTGAAACATTGAATGTTTGCCTCTGACACTTTATTCAGCGCTGCGTGCTTCTTAACACAAGACACACAAATACAAATTTCTGAAAGAAGAACTTAAATTGAAGAAACAATTTCTTGCGCAATTAAAAATCGAGAAATTGAAGGCACATAAAATGTTCCAATATTTAGTGAACGAAAAACACACCACTGTAATTTAGTCCAATTAAACAGAAATTGATCACGGTATCAGGTTTTGAAGTGCCATACATTTCTTTGGGACACCTTGTTTTTTATATTGTATCCCAATTTTAATTATTGATGCCAGAAATTATCGTCTTCTTAATTTTTCATTGTTTGTCTTGGATAAGTTAATTCCTGTAAACATATTTTCTATCTTTGATACACGCATTCATGTTTTCGATGGGACGACTGAAGCATTTCGATCAGTACATAATTATCAAGTTTAGTCTACAAATTACAAGACCCACTTTTAGGAAATTCTCAATGCTGATTTTTGTCAGAATTTTACAACCTTACTGAAACAAATCCGAGACCGTTTAGTGACTACCAAAATCAGTTGCGATGCCAAAATGCGTGATCAGAGTTGCGCCAAAGTTTGTTGTGAGCTCTTAACTCCTCTTCGTTTCTACAAAGATTCTAAAAACCTAAATCGGATTTAAATATGAGTTAAATTCCTGCTGTTGCTACGAAAGTAAAGAAAATGTCAATGACTCTAATGATATTTTAATTTAAATTTATCTGTTATTATTGAGTAAACTATTTTTTACTCAATTTCGATCAATAATTGCAATCGTGATTATTTTTTACAGCGTTTGAATGTAATTTTTCACTTGATTTTACAGATTCAAAGGCTTGAAGAATCTATACAAATATAATTTTCAAATAGTGGTCTTATAAAGCATGGTTTTGTGAGTGTAATATTTTGCTCGCAAATTCTTTCATAGATTCACAATCGCCGATTTTGATAATATCTCAGAATATCTGATTTCGAAATGTTAGATAACATCTCAGAATATGTGATCTTGTTAATGGATCAGATGATATCTCAGAATGTCTGATTTCGATATGTTAGATAACATCTCAGAATATGTGATCTTGTTAATGGATCAGATGATATCTCAGAATGTCTGACTTAGAAAATGTATCAGATAAAACCTCAGAATATGTGATCTAGATAATATATCAGATAGTGTCTTAGAAAATGTGATCTAGATAAGATATCAGAAAATATCTCAGGACATCTGATCTAGATAATACATGAGATAACTTCTCAGAATATCCTACTTTGAGAACATCTCACAAATTTCACAGCTCTACACAATGAAACTATGGTAAAGTGGCCGGATGTGTCCAATTTTAGTTGTGCTTCACTCTGCTGTCAGTGAGCTATCAAATTAATTATTTGAAGGTCACAGTTCAACAATTACATCTACAATAGAAACACTGATGTCATTCATTGAATGTGAATATTTGAAATTATCGAAGAGATTCGCGCAATGACGTCACAAAATTCTATCAGTAGAAATGTGCAATTCAGAAACAAATAAAATGATTGTCCTTTCATAAAAATCGGAATATTTGCCTTGAATTTATTTTCTATCTCATGAGGAATTGAAGTGATCAAGAGTTATTAAATTGAATCCGTGAAACGAAAATAGTATTTTTTTTGTTTCAGTGTAGGCATATTTAGTCTTCAACAGTTGTCTTCTGATAGAATCAGAAGACAACCGAATTGAATAATTCGAATTAGAATAAAAGGGTCAAAAATAATAACCCAATTGTATTGAAAATGATTCAATGAATGACATTGAAATTTTGATGCAATTCTTTTTAATTTTCGAAAGCAAAACGCGCTTGATAGTTTCTGCGATAATTTATGATCTTATTCGGCATTCGCTCTAGCACAAGAAAGGGCAACTTTCGGGTCAATTGGCGACTATGCCGCTGTGATCCCCTTTTTCTGGCACAGGAATTAATTAGTCTCTAATTTGATCCAAAAATTCTGTTGACATTATTAGCCTACACATCAGAATAATATGATTTTGAAAAGTTCGCATGGCGAGGAAAAAATTTAGAGAGAAATTTGGTGGATTTCTGTTCGCTCTGCCAATAAAAATGAGCATGTCGAAGCTCTAATGTATTCTATTTGAAGAGATTCACGTTTTTCGTAGATTTCTTCAAGCTACACAATGCATTAGGGATACGCTCATCATCCCACGTCATACCTCATGAATAAATGCTTCAGAATCCAGCTTGTTTGGTAAAAAAAAACTTTCATAGCACATTTCAGACGCACATTTATTCAAGTCCATCTTCTACAATTAACACAATTGTTCTGAGTACATTCTACATCAATATAAACAAGAATGTAATTAAATTTCGTGGTCATACACACTCGCTAAAAAATTTGCTTCAATCTGCAGGAGTAGGTGAATCTATGAACTCTCGCTTTGTCTACGCAGTCCCGGAGTTTACTCACGCGATATAACAGCCTTACTGCTATATTACAGCGCTTCTAAGCGTCAGCGTTAATCTACAGCGTTGAGTCAACGTTCTTCGTTCAGCGTAAGTGTTCTACGGCTTATAACCACGTCGCGCGTACTTCAGCATGAAAACTAGAAGAAGTGAGAAATTTTGTATGTCGGTTGTTATAAAATGATGCTGGTACGCTGACTGAGAAGATCATTTCCACGGAGCTTTCAAGGAGCTTCCACCAAAGGTAAAGAAACTCACACAAACAACACACCCAGAAGTGTCACAGCGTGCCATAACTTGCGTGCAATTATGCGCAACAACACAGCATGCCATAACTTGTCATAACACAACACAGCGTGCCATAACTTGCCATAACTTACACTCCATAATATTGTGCCGCCCTTCATGCATTCGTGCACCGAGCCGCGTAAAAGCGCTCGTCGTGTATGAGCAATCGCATTTTGACTGAGCTGTTCCCGCCGATAGCATCGGGCCTAAGCAAGTTCCGGCCCCCAGTAAACCACTCGAAACGTTGCCGCCTTTTATATCCTACCTGACACAACGGAGCCCCAGCTAAAGGGCTCACATTGGTGGCCAGTAAACGACGCACCCACGACAAGATTTGTTTACCAAGGGAAGAAGATCTAGTGACTACAGCAAATCAACGGTC
>JACJUY010012977.1:2626-19405 GCA_014220935.1 Platorchestia sp. MABIK | reverse complement strand
CCTCATGGAGCTGGATCATGGAGCTGGCCACATGGAGCTGGATCATGGAGTTGGCCTTATGGAGCTGGATCATGGAGCTGGATCATGGAGCTGGATCATGGAGTTGGCCTCATGGAGCTGGATCATGGAGCTGGCCTCATGGAGCTGGATCATGGAGTTGGCCTCATGGAGCTGGATCATGGAGCTGGCCTCATGGAGCTGGATCATGGAGCTGGATCATGGAGCTGGATCATGGAGCTGGACTCCTGAACATTTTCCTATGAAATCTGATTTATTTCCTCGTAATTTTTTTCGTTTTCAAGTTTGTTATATATTTGCGACTCAATCAAACGACAGGTATGTTAAAATAATCAGATATCCTCAATTAGATGTATTTAATCAGATATATTGAATCAGTTATATTTATTCAGATATACTTAATAATCAGATGAATTTAATTAGATGCATTTAATCAGACATATTTAATCAGGTACATTTAAAATAATATATTTAATGAATGTACACATCTATTAAATATAGACGTACTGCATATACGAGTCTCCCCCACACAAGTTCGTGATTAATTTAACCGGACAAAGATAAAAAGTTTAATCGAACACTGCATCGGATCTTAAATTTCTTTATTTCGTATTTGTCTGTAAGCCATGAAAGAAAACTACGTCTAATGTGAATAAAGCAATATTAGGATTTTTGAACTGAGCGGCCGTTTCCAAGAAGCAAAAGACTTCGAAAACCTGTTCGATTTGAACACGTTGAGAAAATAAGTATAACTCACAGTACGAGCAAAAAAATTTTCTGGTCTGTGATATTTACAATACTTAAAGATATTGTAAAAATATTTACCCTTATCTTAATAGGAGGGAAAACATCTCTATGATGGCTTTAACGATTTGTCTTACATGCCAGATTACGTCACCATTCTCTTAATCGGTCACAAAACTTCAATGATTGCTCTAACGGTTTGTTTTGTATACAAGATCCGTAACTATTCTCTTAATCGGATGGAAAACTTCTCTATGATTGCTCTGAAGAAAAATTTAGAAGGCGTAATATGATTTTAAGTATTTACATACAAAACAATCCATGTGTATTATGGAAGCGATTATGAAAATAATTTTTCAACTGTTAAGTGCGGAACGATTAATAGCATGTCCAGTTTGTAAAGATCTAATCCCGAATTTAATCAAACACGATGCAGAAATGCCCAAAAATTCCTCAGGAACTTACGTTCATTAGACGAGTGTGCTGCAACGGGCGCAACACGATAAGCGGAACTAGAACACTCAGATCTCATTTACGTTACATGGTTCTCCGTATTAGGTTCTGGTTTGAATTTGCGAGCAAAAAGTCCCTCAAAACAGGTAGCGGCGGCGAATATTCCCAGGACGACAAGATTTTCCCGCAGATTGGAATCTACGGAGTTCTCGAGCATCCTAATTGGGCACGGGGCAACCACCGGCCGAATGCAGGCTGCGTACTGCCTGCTAAACTATGTTTCCAGTCCGGGGGTGGAAGATCAACGCGTTCGCTGCCATGGGTTCAACTGAAGTTCAATGACATCAAAATGCAAAAAGTATTTTACGCAACAATGACATCAAAATATAAAAAGTATTCTGCTCAACAATGACATCAAAATATAAAAAGTATTTTACGCAACAATGACATCAAAATTTAAAAAGTATTCTTCGCAACACTGACAACAAAATCTGAAAAGACACCGTTCCTATGGTCGTAATGGTCTGGAAACGAATAATTATTTAGCCAATTTCATGTAGTAAAATGAGAGAGTATCCATGCTTGCATAGACGCTTGGGAGCCTCAACATACTCGTATGTTTGGTCCACATCGCTTGCTCCGATGAGCAGAATCAAAAGAACGTTTGTCCAGAAATTATTGTTTCTATTCTATTCGAATAAAAAAAACTCGTTTAAAAATTTGTTTTTCCTTTGCAATCGACGTTCTATTTAAATCAAAAGAACGCTCATTCAAAAAGTGTTTTTTTTTATCTGCGATCCATTTTCACTCAGTTTAAAGTTTGGATGCAAGATCACGGCAAGTGAGAAGTCGGCAGAAAACCTGCCTCTACATTAGTTAGACTGGAGCCCTAGCACTACTGAGGCAAAATCCGTACTTTAGGCGTTCCTTTGTTCCTACGAAACAAGTTCATACATCAGTTTTATTTCGCTGAAACCGGTTTTATTTAATTCTCTAATTTATATTTCCTAATGATTCACTCATTCACTAATGGCTCACTCATTATATACGGTTCACTCATTAAATTCTGTTCCCTTATTAAATATGAATCAATCCTTATATGACATGTGTATTTAGAAGTTATTCTAAAATTGAGGCAAAAGAAATGAAAAATGTTTTTTACTTATTTCTAAATTTTGCTCTTGCAGTTTTTTCCCAGTCAGACAACTGTCAGGACGACTTTCATAACAATGCATCTATGATGCCTGACAACAGTTCAAAAAGAAAACTAACTGTTGCTTATTATACAGCACGGTAGAGGAAACAAGGTAGGGTCATTTCCATGGGAGAAAATACACCTCTTGTTCGGCTAGCCAATAGGACGGCTTCATTTCAAACAAACTTTATGACGTCACCAAAACGCAGTATCGTTAGGCCAATAGTGGAGCCAGATTTGGCGGTAGCAGTGCTACCAGAAGCAATATGAGCGCTGCTATTGGTTCGTTGCCGTGACGTCAGCAAAAACACACCGTCAACGAAAAAATTACTGATTTGAGCATACCTTGTTTCCTCTACCGTGTTATACAGGGTGTTGTGTAATTCGATGCACACATTTTAGCCATATACAGAAAAACGCAGAATAAAACGATTTTCATGAGTAACAAAAACCTCAAAACTCCTTCGTTTTGGAGAGATGACGACCTAAAATAATTTCTGGAAAACAGAGGAGTTTTGAGGCTTTTGTCACTCATGAAAATCGTTTCATTTTGCGTTTTTTGTGTATGGTTAAAATATGCGCATCGCATTACACACAACATCACAACACTAAATGATAGTGATACTGAATGATTGTGATACTGAATGATAGTGATACTGAATGATAGTAATACTGAATGATAGTGATACTGAATGATAGTGATACTAAATGATAGTGCCAAATGATACCAAATGAGAGTGATACTAAAAACATAAATAGAGCCTCAAAATATACCATACAAAGAGCAAAATATTACGAAATAGAAATTGGGAAGAAATAAAATGAAATCGGTTTAATGGCAAATCGTCTCAGCTACTCCGACTAATGGTCTTTTATTTAAATATTTAGCTAGCTTCTCACAGTTCAAAAATACGTGAATATCTACTCGTTAAGCTCCTTCACGTAAGTGTAAGTTTACTATAGAAGCCTTTTAAAACTAATTAAAGAGATGATTAACCGCGCTCCAAGCATGGTGTGGTTAAAGAGTACGTTTACCATAGAAAGCCAATTAAAAGGAATGAAAGGGTAAGTTTGCTATAGCAGACATTTAAAGGAATTCAAAGAGTAAGAGTTTAAGGGAAAGTTTGCTGTTGAAGCCATTTAAAAGGAGTGCTCTTAAAGAGTATTCCTTGAGAGTAAGAGTTAAAGAGTTGGAGTCAAAGAATAAGAATTAAAGAGCAGGAGTTAAAGAGTATGAGTTAATGAGTAAGAGTTAAAGAATAAGAGTTAAAGAGCAGGAGTTAAAGAGTATGAGTTAATGAGTAAGAGTCAAAGAATAAGAATTAAAGAGCAGGAGTTAAAGAGTATGAGTTAATGAGTAAGAGTTAATGAGTAAGAGTTAAAGAATATGAGTTAAAGAGCAGGAGTTAAAGAGTATGAGTTAATGAGTAAGAGTTAAAGAATAAGAGTTAAAGAGTAAGAGTTAAAGAGTATGAGTTAAAGAGTGAGAGTTGAAGAGTAAGAGTTAAAGAGTAAGAGTTAAAGAGTAAGAGTTAAAGAGTAAGAGTTGAAGAGTAAGAGTTAAAGAGTAAGAGTTAAAGAGTAAGAGTTAAAGAGTAAGAGTTAAAGAGTAAGAGTTGAAGAGTAAGCTAGAAGCCTTTTAAAAGGAACACCAGCTCGTTACGGTCCGGTTTGACGTACCATGTCACGAGTGGGATGACCACCTCACACAGCCCTGCCGACACTCGCTCTCCAGTGGCCACAAAAAAAAACACTATAGGCCTACTCACGTCTGGCTTTCTGCTGCCTACCAAACACACTCACAAAAAAAGAAGCTCATGAAGAATCTGAATACCTAGACGTCAGAAAACAAAGCCGCAGTAATAAAGTTCTTGAAGGTGCTACAGCTGAGCTCTGCGACTCAAGTTTTTCTCGGTCACGTTTGCTGTTGCCGTGTGATGCTGCTAGGGCAATTTTGCTGTGTTATGATTGCGATTAAAGTAACTTTGTGTGTTAATGTGATGTCATTAATTTATACTCACGCTTGCCGCTGCTGTGTGTTGTTGTTAATGAATTTATGGTGTTCGGATAGTAGCTCCAATTACATTATAGTAGTTCAAATTACTCTGTGTATTCATGAATTTTTTTTTTCAATCAATATTTCATGCTTACGGTCCTTGGTGAATGAATTGGTTGTGTTGTGATAGAAGGTTAAATAACACTTGGGGTAAAAATGAAAATTTTGTTCATTTATACTAACGAAAAATTGAGGCCTCAAGGCTGTGAAAGTGTAGCTTGGGTGGAATATGAAATGGAGTTGTGTCAATTTGAATTGATTATGAATACATTAAATTTTTAAGTAATTGAATTGAAATGAAGGTGAAAACTAAGACGTGTTTGTTTTAATTTCCATCCGTGAAAAATTTTGCTTTTAAAATAACCTGTTGTTTCCATTTTTATCCGTGAAAATTTTTACTTCCAGGACAACCAGATTGCAATTAGAGGGACTATAACACACATTTGTTTCATATTTCCTGCAACATTTGTGTTTCTGGAAAAAATATTCTGAAGTTAATTAGATTGAAACTAGGGACACCGCCGAAAAACGACTTCACTTTCGGTTAATGACGGTCTAATTGACTGGAAATAATTGGCAGTTAAACTCTTGACATGCATTCAAAATGTATGAATGAATGACCACATCGAAATAATGGAGCTTACTTCTAATTTGACTCGTAAAATCGCTGAATTCTAAATTAAACAATTACGAATTCTAATTTTGAATCATAATATAATTTCCCCATCCAAATGACGTTAGTCGAAATATTTCGGAATACTTTGTTTTATTATTCTTTCTTAAAGCAAAGAGTGCATGTGGGGGAAAACTGCATTGAGTGTTCAATTTGCGGGTAAAAATATAACAGGATTTGCTCACCATGTGGCTTCTAATTTGCAGCAAAGTTTTTACCCTGAGTGTGTCTATATTATTTGCGTTTGACTACAGATTGTATTTACCAGTAATTTAAGCTTCTTTCAGCCAATTTGTGGTAAAACCTTTACCCTGAGGTTATCTACGTTATTTATTTTGGAATACAGATTGAATGTACCGAGTATTTAAGCTTGTGACTTCGTATTTGAGGTAAAGCTTTTATCCTAAGTTCGTTTACGTTACAATACAGATTACATTTACCAATTATCTAAGCTTGCAAACTAGTGCAAACATGTCACGTTCCGGCAAATACCCGAAATCAGATCAATTTTACCCTAAATATCTCGTAGAAAAGTTTAATCGCTGCAATCACGAACAATCTTTGCATGAGATATAGCCTAAAAAACAGCCTATAGCTTATGCAAAACGAGGCGATACTCCGCCTAAGGAAACCTTGTTTTTTGTTAACATTCTCCCAGTAACATTTGGGTGCGGAGGGACAAATGGATGGCATTCGGAGGGACAACGGAGGGACAAACGCATTTGGAGGGACAAACACATTCGGAGAGACAACAGAGGGACAAACGCTTTCGGAGGGACAACGGAGGGACAAACGCAACACGAAGGGAGGTCAAATCGCAGGCAATGAAGCCTGAGCAATGAAGCCGTCAAGGATGGTCCGAATTGGCGGTGATTCTTTGGGAGCAACAATAGGCAGTAAGTTAGGGAGCCTTTGGAGACCAAGTTCAGTGTGAGGCAGTAAGTAATGGAGTCGCAGGACCAAGCTCAGTGTGGGGCAGTAAGTAAAGGAGTGTGACAGTAAGTAATGAAGCCTTAGCACCAAGCTCAGAGAGTGACAGTAAGTGTAGGAGTCGTAGGAACCTCCCTCGTAACTCTCACATAGAAAGCAGCTTGGACACGGCTCAGTCTACTTGGTTTCACATCATATCGGGGCTGAAAAATAGTCTTCTTTTATGGCCGTGATTCTAAAGTGGGGCACTTACTAGAGTTGTTTTTTATTATTAGAGTTGTTTTAATATTAAATTTGTTGCTAATTTTTATTAAGGGGATCTCGTCCTACAGATTAAAAAATTCGATACATTGAGCTACGCCGTTTCGGTGCAAGCTCTATGATACAGGGTGTTCCGGATAGAACGTCGTTTTCTAAATCGCCTTTTCATCGTAAAATTCATTGGGACTGAAGGAAACACTGTTTTCTAGATTCCTGATTTTTAATTAGAATAATATAAAATCATAAAATGAAAAGAAATCCTTCACATTTTGAATTTTTTTAAGAAATTTCAGCAACTCTCATCAAGGTGTTATGATCGATGCACTCAAATTGCTCATGGATGTTTTTTTTCCATATATAGTAATTATGTTAAAGCTGATTAATGTTCAGTTTTTTAAAAGTAGTAGCTAATTTCTGCACTTACAAATTAGCGTTGCCAAAAGTAGTAGTTAATTTCGGGACTGAGAAATTAGCGTTGCCAAAAGTAGTAGTAAATGTCTGAATTGGGAAATTAGCGTAGTCAAAAGGAGTATTTAATTTCTGGACTGAGAAATTAGCGTTCTCAGAGGTGGTAGTTAATTTCTTAGTCCAGAAATAAACTACTACTTTTGGCAACGCTAATTTCTCAGTCCAGAAATTAACTACTACTTTTTTCAACGCTAATTTTTCAGTCGAGAAATAATCTACTACTTTTAGCAACGCTAATTTCTCAGTCCAGAAATAAACTACAACTTTTGGCAACGCTAATATCTCAGTCCAGAAGTATTAAAACCGTAAAAACAGACGACGCTTGGCGGACCAATTATGCACCCAAACACCTCAGCCTTGAACGACTTTGCTGAGCGAGGTTTTTAATTCCAAATTAACAAAATAATCTCACTGTGAAGAGAACAGATTATAAAGAACAAGCAGCAGCCGACAAGAAAGGTACAGGAAGGACACCTGTTAAATAAACTATTAACTATATTTACTATCAACCTGTTAATAAACAATTTAGTCTATTATCATACGGGCTCTTCTTCTAGATAATCTTTCCTCGATTGTGTCGTACCTCATGAAGCTATTTTTAAGCGTTCACCTGTACCCATAGGGGTACATTTACCATACTCCATATATTAAAATGTGCAATGTATATTTACACACAACTGTATGAGTATTTATAATTATTATTCATTAGGGATATTTTTATAGTTTCTTAAACATTTATCTGTGCTGGGGATGCATGAAGATACACCATTAAGCTAAGGGGGTACCCGATAATAGAAACGTTGAGAAGCCCTGTTCTAGATAATCTTTCCTCGATTGTGTCGTACCTCATATTTCTCTCGATGCTATTTTGAAGTCTTCTTTTTAGGATTGTGTTTCTTTTTAGGCCGTACCAGACCACCATGAGTTAGTTACAGCTACAGAGCCCACCCTCGAGATCGCTGGCAGGCTTCGTTCGCTTGATGTATGGGCGTCTGATAGGACTTGTGCCGTAGTAATTACCGTGAGTACGCACATATGAATGTGTGCGGTGCTTCGCCAACACATGGATGCCTCTTCAGCAGGTCCGTACGTAATTATTGCTTCGATAAGCGTCGCTGTTTCAGCGTCGTGAAGATGGGATTCTTTTCTATCAGGAGATTGATATCTCAATTTGAAAAATAAAGGGGATTTTAAGTCTTTATGGCTTTTAATAAAGTGTTTATACGGGGTCGGTTATCGTCTTGCTTAACGTCGCTGTTTCAAAACGCGCCGTGAAGATGGGACTCTTTTCTATTGGGAGCTTGATGTCTCACTTGGAAAAATAAGGGTTTTTTAGACCGCTATTTCGCTTGACATCTCAATTTGATATAGATATAAAGGGAAGTTCAAGTCCTTATTGCTTTTAAAAACGTGTTTTTGTGGTGTGGGTCCCACTTGTTTTCGACTGTCAAACACGTTGGCTGCGTATTGGTTTTGAAACATTTGAAATGTTTTGAAACACTTGAAATGTTTTGAAACATTTGAAATGTTTTGAAACATTTGAAATGTTTTGAAACATTTGAAATGTTTTGAAACATTTGAAATGTTTTGAAACATTTGAAATGTTTTGAAACATTTGAAATACTATTCACTGACACCGGTACATAAATAAGCAATTTACCTATCGTGGTTAAAGGGTTAACTTACCTCAACTTCATGAAATTCTAGGGTTGGGATCACGTTATTAAATTTTTCATTTTAATCAAGTTTTTCCCAAATGACGTGATGCGACGCAACTGTAAAAGTTACGTCGTTGAGCTTTCCAGACGTGAAATTTTTGCGGTTGTTCCTATTTTTAATGCTTGGACTGCGACGGGAGCCGCCGGTGGACACGGAGGGAATTTTCATAATGCTGCTGACCGACCAGTAGTCACAAACTCATTTTATCAAAGTTAAGCACGATCCAGGAATTGTTAGCATTTGCGAAATTGTCAACTGCAGTTGATTGTTAATTTTAGTTAAATATAAAACTAAATATATATAAAACATGTAAATATAAAACTAGTTATATATAAAACATGTAAATATAAAACAATTTAACACATCGTGGTCAACGTATTTAAATACTATCATTGCCGTGCTAACAATAATTATTATTTAATCATTCAACGTGATCTTTAACAAACTAGACAGGACAGTGAATGGATTTTTGAGAAAAGTTTATTAGGCAGAAATACCATATTTCTTTTATTGAAAAAACTATGTGAAAAACTTACAGCACAATAATTGCTTTAGAAAAGATTCGTTTGTATCATGAACGGAAAAAAAATAAGTTATGCATGAGGTGAGTAGAGGAATTTATACATGCAAGATATAAGTATTTAATTTTGTCTTTGTTCATTTCAAAGAATCATTGCAAGATATTACTAATTACCTTCACATTTGGGGTTATTTTTTGCTAGTTATGGCATTGCCTGTCCCAGAATTTGTACCAGAAGTGATAAGAAGCAATATCTGCAAAAAATAGTATAAGTATAATAGTGTAGTATGAAATGCTTATACCGGGTGCCCCAAAAGAAAACGAGACCCAATTTTCAAGAGCTGCAATTCAGAAGCTATTAACTTAAATAAATTGAAAAGTTACATTTTATTTCGTAACATCTGTTCTATCTGTGTACAAAATTACAAAAGTATTGATCCAACCGTTTTCTTTAAGCAGTATTTTTAGTGCCCGATACTGAAAACCTATTTGTACACTTTTGATAAACTTAAAATTTTATGATATTAAACATTGTTTTTAATAACTTTCAACCGTTTATTAAATGGAAAATGTCACTAAAATAAAAAACAATTGAAATGTTCCTCCTATTGTTCGTTTCCTTCCGTGTGTCGTCCGTTTCTCTCAATATACGGTTGCATTGCCTCCTCATTCGCCTCCTCATTCCCGCCATCACTCGTCTAACGCGAGCATCATCTCCTTGCAGCACATTGGCCTCATTTTCAATTCTTTACTTGAGCTCGTCGGTATCGCGTAGTGGAGAGCTATAAACCTTACTCTTCAGATGTCTCCAAAGGAAGAAATCACATGGCGTCAAATCAGGCGATCTCGGGGGCCACTCGATACGATGATTCAAGGCGATAATGCGAATGTCGAATAACTCATTCAGTTTTTCCCTTACAGCAACAGTTCTAGGGTAACTATTTTTTGGGAGACCCTGTACTTGAACCTACATTTAATATTTTTCTACTTTTAGTAATGAACGAAGCTAATCTCGTGTGACCTCTGAACATTTGTGTAACGCCGTTAAAAGTGCATCTGCAAATGAATTTTTGTCCGTATGAAAACACATCGTTGTGTGGGTGCATCAGTAACTCAACGTTTATTCCCTGAAGAACACGTGAGAACAGAAATCAGTGACACAACATTTTAATCCTAGAAAAACACGTGAGAACAGAAATCAGTGACCCAGCATTTTAATCCTAGAAAAACATGTGAGAACAGAAATCAGTGACCCAGCATTTTAATCCTAGAAAAACATGTGAGAACAGAAATCAGTGACCCAGCATTAAATCATAGAAAAACATGTGAGAACAGAAATCAGTGACCCAGCTTTTAACCCCAGCAAAACACTCAGGTCTCACGCAAATTCCAGCACAGCTGCCGCCCTTCCCGCTGGCGGATGAGTTAGAGCGGAACTATCACCTGTGAGGACACCTTGCTGACGTCACGCAATTATATAGATCGATCAAGTAGAGTTTGAGACGCGCGCTGTGGCGTACCGGAGGGAAGCCTTTATCTGGACAACCTCACCCAAGCTTTGCAAGCACTCCGTCTGATAAAACTTTCCTACAGTCGACCACGAAGTTACATTCTGCTTATTAATATGTGACTTCCTGGTCAGCATCTTATTAATTCAGAAATCATCTTTTTATCGCCTAAATCACCAGAAATCTTAACATCATCTTATTAATAAGTGACTTTCTGGTCAGCATTTTAGCTAATGTACCGCATTTCATGCTCGGGGTCACTGAAGCCACTTTCCTACATCGAAGTTACATTCTGTTTGCCATATTCAATTCATAATTGAATTCATCAATAATTGGTTTTCTGGTCAGCATTTTATGTAATATATTTCTGGCTCGATGTCATCGAAGCCACTTTCCTACTGTAAAGCACGGCTTCAACGAAGCCGCATTCTGCTCGCCGTATTGAACTTGTAGTCAATACTTCAGTCACCCCTCAAAATTCTATCTAGTCATTTCAAGTGTTCAGAAATCCTAAGATGTATCAATGTAAATTTAAAATTTAATCGATAAAAAGTTTCGATTTCTCCTCTGCGTATCACCGATATCTACCGGATGAGAAGGATATGTAAGGCCGCTACCTCACTTGTCGCAATGGAACTCAATGGCAGAAGTAACAAACAACAGGCCATACAAACTCATTAATCAGTGTTATTATGGTCCGCATTTGAGCTAATATGCTGTGAGGCTAATGATGATTATCTTCATCCCCGTCGCTATTCTTCATCGCTATCGGATATTTTCTTCCGGCGCCTCTGAGAGAATCTGACGAGCAAGACATTAATAAACTCGTATATTACGAAAAATTTTGTAATCTAGACCAGGGGTCTCCAAACTATGGCTCGCGGGCCACACCCGGCCCGCCATGTAATTTCATCTGGCCTGCCAAACAAATCCCTAGATGGTGACCTTGAAAAAATAATTATCTTACGACTGCTTTCGCTGAATTAAGTGGCTATTTTTTTCATTTTTTATTCCTTCAGCCCGTATGAATGTAGAAAATCTACAATGTGGCCCTTTTATTTAAAAGTTTGGAGACCCCTGATCTAGACAATGAGATGCTGACAATTCCAATGCAAGTTACCCTTTGTTACGAAGGCATGCATTGCTGAATAAAGCTTGCAGATTGCCTTGATGTGGCGCAACTTCGTATAGCTCGCTGGAATTTGGTTCAGTGTAGAGTGGTAGAGCATAATTATCTGAGACATCTTCTTTTGTAAATGGAGTTAGGCGTAAAAATTTGCGGAGATTTTTTGTCATGAACGACATAGGCTGTATCAGAATCGATAAGAAGCATTATAAAAATGATCAAAAGGCAAAGAATGTCGCTTTTAAATTCCACATGATTATTAAAATCGTCAAACACTAAAAGAAGAAAGTTTCGACCCGTAAGGTCATTTTCAACTTCTCAAGACAATGAGAGATATTTCCAACTTCCTTGCTCTTTTATTTATAATTAGGATTTGCAAGTAGCAAAGCATAAATATTTGTTGACAAGAAGCATTGTCTGTATAAAATAGAATAAGTTTAACACAAACTCATTGCACGTTTTGTTTGGTGTGTCGGTGACACGAGGTGACAAAGACTGCTCCAGTAACGCTAGACTGTAATTGCTGTATATACTGTAATTACGTCAGTAATAAACTTCCCATCACGAAAAGCAGTAAAACCGCAGGAAGATGAGTACAATTTCCATTTGTGTCCGTAATGATAATTATCTAATAGAGCTAAATAATGTTGCATTTGTGTCCGTAATGATAATTATCTAATAGAGCTAAATAATGTTGCATTTGTGTCCGTAATGATAATTATCTAATAGAGCTAAATAATGTTGCTATGTGTCCGTAATGATAATTATCTAATAGAGCTAAAAAATGTCACATTCGTGTCCGTAATGATAATTACCTAATAGAGTTGAATAATGTCACATTCGTGTTAATGATAATCTAGCAGAGTTGAAGAATGGTACAAATGAAGAATGGCATATGTACAAATAAGAGCCATTGCAACGTGCTGTAAAAAAACGGGCAGTTTGGCAGTATAGTGTGAGTGCTGATTTTTTATTTCCACAGCATGACTGCCTGTACAAATTTCCATACAGAAAATTTCAAGGTATAAGCATGAGTGCTCAAGCTTAGTTAACGCCGGAAACTATTTGTATTTCAAAAACGTGTAGAATGTGGGTCTTGATTAATGGGTTTTCATTAACCTTGCAGCAGCAGCGGCGTCACAATTTTCTCCAGGACCATTTCCGGATCCAGGCCTTGGTTTCTATTCTTCTGTTTGTGTTGCATAGCCTGCATGCCAAAGACCCCTGCTGTTCGTGTGATGCTCAGAAGCTCGCAATCACGTCAACAGATTGCAAAACCCTGCTCTCTGCATTCATAAGATGTGCCTAAAATTCAATTTGAAACGCCTCGTGAAATGTAATTACTTCGTATTAGACGAAGTTGTAATGTTCTCGTGAAATAATGTTAAGCCTATCTCAATCGCTTCATCGCAAACAGCGATGTTATAAGAGCGAATAAATAACATAATCCAAGATACAATGGCTGACGAGACATAAGATCCTTGTGTGCTAAAGAGAGACAGTCAGATAGACAGAGACCTGAGCCCGAGATCACGACAGAACAGAACCAAGCGTACACTACTCGACTACCTTCATTTCTATTAATCTTGGAGCTCAAAAGAACCTCCAAAAAATAAGCTTTGGCCGAGGTGATGGTCACTAGACGTGTTTGAACATTCCAGAGATGGTCTTCGAGTTAAGACGATCGGATGCTAGATGTCGCCACCTCCCCGCACGTTCGGACTGAAGTTGCCAGACACCGCTACTATCGAGTTCGACCACAACTAGCCCCAATATTTGTCATCAAATCCAAGCCATGGGGTTACAGACACCGACAAACGCACCATACTTGACTCTGAATCCATTAGCAAACATGGCCTTTTCTCCAATGTATTTTATAAGGTGGTTTCGACTCGAAGATTCTCGCGGGTACCCGCTTGAGCAGGTTAGGTATTAGAAGCGCAGGCTCGGCAGGCTATCAACTTTGTTACTAATGTACCCACCGATCGCGACTTCTCACCGGAGCAGGCAAACACTCCCACCCCTGCCTGCTCCTTCCAGGGTGATCCCTCCATACCCAGCTCTTCCCTTACACTTGTGAGCTTCAAACAACAAGTGAATGTGAAACCGGCGTGACGGTGACAGTCTCACTCTCACACTTGCATGCTGCCTAATGTGGAACCAGCGTGAGAGTCTCACTCTAACCCTTGCATGATGCCTAATGGGAAGCCAGCGTGACGGTGACAGTCTTAATCTTACACTTGTGAGCTTCAAACAACAAGTTAATGGGAATCCAGAGTGACAGTCTCACTCTCACATTTGCATGCTGCCTGTTTTGAGACTGTCTCACGCAGTCTACAGTCTTATGAGAATAAGCCGTGTCTCACACATGTCACTTTGTGTGGCTAAAAAGGGTATTACTCAATACCACATGCGTTGTGGGTGACATTAGAGACAACACAAGCCAGCAAAGTCTCATCGGGAAATGTCAAGTGTTGAATTTGGTGTCTCAATTTTGTTTTACTTGAACCTTGTCTGCACTAAAACATTTTCGCCCAAAATTTTTGCCCAAATGAAAGTTTACAAAGTTAAATCTACCGTCGAAAATTTTTGTCCAAATGAAAGTTTACGAAGTTAAATCTACCGGAGAAATTTTCGATGCTGACTAAATGTGTTATTCTCGATTTCAACGGAATGCGTACATTATACATTTTACGTTTAGTAATAATGTTCGAATGACTTCAATTTTTTTGCGATAATGCGATCAGTTTTAACTTCTAATACTGAACAATAAAGGCTCCGTTTTTGCATCTGTTCACACATCTAAGTATATCAGTATTTAATAGGATTTAAAAAGGGGAATGTAAAATAAATAATTACATATTTTATTAGGGAGCGAGGCTCCTAATACACAATATATCATTGCGAAAAATCTTACTAATTTCTTTACAGAAGATCGTAAAAAACTCGAGCAATGCTCTCAGAATTTTTATTGTTGTGTTATTATTTAGTTTAGATGTTGTTAGATGAGTTGTGTTATTGCTGAGTTGAGTTTAGACGTTGTTAGTTGAGTTGTGTTGTTGCTGAGTTGAGTTTAGACTATTTCATAATCATATAAAACTGCAAATATGAGCGTAAAAGAACTGTCTAAATAAATTAGGCATAAATAGATAATTTTGCGTCCAGTATTATCTAAGAATAGAATTTTGAGTGAATCCATCTTCTTTTTTCATAAATTTAACCAAAAATCTCCGCGCTCTTAACCTGCTTTATCGAGCGGAAAAAATTGATATCAAATAGCGTTGTGTTTCTTCCGACTTTGATAAAAAACAATTGCCCTTTCGAATTTAAGGAAGAATTAGCATTGCTTTGGATTTCTTCCCCTGTTTAATCGTAAAAAAAATCAATCACAAACACAAAGGGTTTGAGTTAATCCACAAGTTTTGCTGCGTCATCTTATGCAAATCTCGACCGATACGAAAAAATATTAATCCTGTTAATTGCAGTTTTTCTTAGATGCACGCATCTCAACTGCTCCACTTTTCATAAACTAAATAAAATAAAATCACAAAATTGCAAACTGAATAAAAATGCTTGCCCATTTTATTTTTATTTTTTTGTCAAATTCATTTCTTGATGTCTTTTTTAAAGTCCACTGCCGAGTGGCAGTTCCATTTTTATTGTGATGTAGTCCGTCCTTATTGTGATGTAGTCCGTCCTTATTGTGATGTAGTCCGTCCTTATTGTGATGTAGTCCGTCCTTATTGTGATGTAGTCCGTCCTTATTGTGATGTAGTCCGTCCTTATTGTGATGTCGTCCGTCCTTATTGTGATGTAGTCCGTCCTTATTGTGATGTAGTCCGTCCTTATTGTGATGTAGTCCGTCCTTATTGTGATGTAGTCCGTCCTTATTGTGATGTCGTCCGTCCTTATTGTGATGTAGTCTGTCCTTATTGTGATGTTGGTGACAACCTGATGCAAGTGCCAGTCTAATGACAAGGGTGGTACTAACAGTAAAAATTTTTTTTATAAATCCAACGTTTAACGATTAATTGGTAGAAAAATTCGGACTAATTTATTTTTCATAGAGAATATATGTTGAGGTTCGCGTAATATGTTTTAAAAAATTCAACTGTTATGGATAGAAGTAAGTATCTGTTAAAAACTCGGACTAATTTATTTTCTGAAGAGAATATAAAATTATGTTGAGGTTCGCGTAAGATGATATACAGGGTGCGGCAGTCAATCCTGCATTTTCGAGAATGTTGTGGAAGTATAAAAATGCAGCATTGACTGCCTCACCCTGTATATCTTGGGGGCTACACATCGGAAAATAATCCACGGGATTAGACAACCACGTTTCATTTACTTTTCTTTCTGTTGTTCCCTGGCATGTTCGTGGTTTTGGATTGCGAAGTTAAAGATACCGCAACGTAATTCTAGAAATTATGATGATAGATTTAACTTAATAACGTTTTTTTTTTGTCAGGAAATTGGCTGTAAGCCTAGGTTGTGCAACGGAAATTCTGGGCTTTCTTGGCACTACGAATTTCGTTGGTGGAAATTCTGGGTTTTTAGGGTTACGAAATTTGCTGGTGCTAATTCTGTTTTTTTAGGTGACGAATTTTGCTGGTGGAAATTCTTTGCTGTTTTTGGGTTACGATTTTCGGTGGTGGAAATTCTGGGTTTCTTAATGCTACGAATTTCGCTGGTGGAAATTCTGGGGTTTTTAACGCTACAGATTTTCCTGGTGGAAATGGAAAGTATTCAGCTCATGCTGATTCAAATTTCAAAAGTTATCATACATCTATCATAAAATGTAGGAAATACAGTAACTGCGATATCATAAAAATCCTTATTACAAATTATCACTAATTCGTATATATGTTACATTAATTAATAATTCTTCTTAAAAAACTGAAAGATATGACTGAATAGAAATCGCTGGAAACAGTAACAGTTTCTTTACTTCCACATCTGCGTTACGCAACGGAAAACAATGTGGTCTTTAATGGCAATTATCTGTGAGTTAATCTAAATGTAATTGTGACTGCCTCAGACTTAGCACGAGTGGGGAAGGTTCAAAAAGTCCACGGATGATGCAAAACTTGTCTTAAACAGCCATTGAA
>JACJUY010012976.1:0-14031 GCA_014220935.1 Platorchestia sp. MABIK | reverse complement strand
GAAAATACCGGAAAAAGACGTCATCGGAAAATGACTTATAAATGCGATCTAAATTCTAACAACGAGGAAAATCATTAAGATGGTAGCTGGACAGAGAAATTTGAGTTTGCTGTAATATAAAATGATATATTCGAATCACACAAGCACGAGTACATAACATGAAGGCTAATATACAACTTAATTTTAAAGCTAAAATTTGTTGGCAATTTACTAACTACTGAACATTAACTGGGTCCAATAAATACCATTGATTTAAAAAATTTTTAAGATATTGTCAAAACGACCCATCGATGAATCGTGTCACAAGCAACGTGTTAATTCTGTTGTATTACTCGTTCTGTATTAATTTTGTATTACTCATTCACGAATACTTCACACCAATTGAAAAAGGGAGAATATTCATCCGTTCTTCCCTTTCTTTTCTCTAGAAAAGAACGAAGCAAATTTTACATGAAACCGAGAAAGACGAACTTGCACAAGCAAGATGATATTGTCACACCAGAGATAAATACCAGTTGTTTCCAACATAACTACTTCATCGATACGTACAACATTACGAACGAAAACTTCATGATTGAGTATTCCACAGAGACAGCTCGCTGCGACTCTAAATGGAAGAGTGATTTCAAAAGAACATCAAGAATGACTAATGTCGGTGCTACTATAGCGTGAGGTCTACCGCCATATATCGCCCATCCAGGTAGTTTGTGATGTACGAATCAAGTGTTTATCGCTGAATTAAATGTGTGGAAATAAGTAGTATCCATTAGTAACCTAACCCCACGCTATAGTACTAGCCAGAGGTAGACCTCACGCTATAGCAGCACTCTTATGTCATTCTGAACACCTAACTGTTTCGGTGAAAATTTCCCTCTATTGCATTTTTTGAGCGATATATTACGTGATATTTTGTTCAAATAAATACGTCCTTAAAGGATTATGGCTTCACGACACTCTCACCTGTATAGTGAGGGATATTAATACGAATATTTCTGAACACGTGAGTGGTTTGCTCGAGTCGCAAAGTGGTATAGTATGTAGTCATTCCATGCTTCTGATATTAATACGAGTTATATACCAAAGGCCGCTCAGTCGTTATCCTAGAAGTTGGTCGACATCATTGAAAAAAGGATGCAAGGACTTGAATTTATCAGTTTTATCATTGATATCTTTTTCTGTTTTAAGTTCGTGAAACTCGTAGCGATGCAAGATTTTAATTAGTCAGTTTTTTGCCGATATATTCTTCCGCATTTCTGCAGTCAGTATTTGAATATTTTGACTTTATTTACAACTAAAACTCGTTTATTAGTGACACGCGGAACGAAAATCTGAGTACAAGTTGGACTCGAAATTTAAGACTATGAAAACTCGTTCATACGAACGGAGTAAGTGAATAATGTTCAACTTTAAAAAAAACTATGGAATACATGAGCAAAATAACAAAATTTCAAGCTCACAAAATCTTCAAAAGCGGTGGCATATCGAATCATACGAAAACCAAAACAAACAGGATTCCAAAAAGGTCACTGGGCGGAAACGTACGTACAAAAGCGGCGAAGTAATAAATCGAACCCACGGTATTGCGAGAACAAAACAAAAAAGAATTCCAATGACAAGGTCCTTAGGCAAAAACGCCCGTACAAAAGCGGCGAAGTAACGCAACGAGCCGAAGATATTGCGAGAACAGAAAGAAAAAAAAAATTCCAAAGACAAGGTCACTAGGCGAAAACGCGTTTTGCGACAAAAGAACGCAACGAGCCGAAGATATTGCGAGAACAGAAGGAAAAGAGGAATGTTCGTGACGTCACAGGCACATGGCCCAGCGTAATGCGCGCAACCGCAAACCGAAGTCGAAACCGCAATAGGTTCACTGAACAGGGAAAGGTGAGTCGGCCTTTGACAGGTTCGTCCATGCCTTATGGGAAAAGGAAACACCTGAACTTCACATCATTGTTAAGCTTGAAAAAATGTAACTGTACTCAAACGCATTTTCTGTAAAAAAATTCTATCCCTTAGAGAAAACTGTTCAGTCTCATAGTACAGAGTAAAGCGTAAAACGTAAGTGCAATTGTAATCAAACGCATTTTCTGTAAAAAAATTCTATCCCTTAGAGAAAACTGTTCAGTCTCATGGTACAGAGTAAAGCTTAAAACGTAAATGCAATTGTAATCAAACGCATTTTCTGGAAAAAAATTTCTATCCCCTGAAGAAATCTGTTCGGTCTTATCTAAAGGAGAGCTATTAATCTAAGAGAATGCATTCATAGAGGAAGCGATGCATACGTGATACGCTCCTCAACAGAAAATATGTTCTGGGGCAACCTGCAAAAGGAGGCACAAAGCAGGTAACTGCGGTTTTTCGATCAACTTAGATAATCGAAGCGCAAATTTTACAAGTGCGAACGTATTCTGTCTGCCGTACCACCATTACGTGAATTGATTCGAAATTTGACTTCTGGTACCTGCGAGTCTCGTTAGAGCTCATCACCGGTGACACCAACAATTTCACGCTGCTCAGATTGTGGTGTAAGGTGTCGCCATTTAAATGGAATTTCATACATGAGCCATTTTTCCAGGCTTTTGATATTCGTCAAAGTGATGAGCTATCTTAGAAAACGTCTTTTTCATGCTTATAATTTTGTGGTAATAAAACGGTGTAAATAATATGCAAAATAGCACACACAATACTCGTACAAATTTTTTTTTGATCCAATACATTAAAATAAATTTTAGGCCTAACACAACCACACTCATTCAGCTCGTATCACTCATTCAGCTCGTATCACTCATTCAGCTTGTATCACTCATTCGAGAAACGCAATACAAACTCGTCGAAAAATGTACACTTCACGTTTTAACCTTTAGGTATATGTGGTACTTACAGCTAGCTGAAGTTCATCATTCGGAAAACCCTATAAAACCGTACACTTAACGTTTTAACCTATAGATATTAATTACAGCCTGTAGAAGCTCATGATTCGAGAAACGCTTTAAAAATGTAAATTTTTACGTTTTAACCTTTAAATGTCAACAGCCCGTAGAAGCTCATTATTCGAAAAACACTATAAAAATGTACACCTTTAGATGTTAATTATTACAGCGCGGCATAACGATGCACGACCACCCCATACATCGAGTATTCCACACACACCAACTGTGTGTGTGGAACCCATCGCAGTCAGCATGTTAAGGGAAACGGAGAACACCACGGAAATGTCGATCACCGATATCTTCCACGCGGAAAGTTTGCTGTCCAAACAAATCAAGCCTTGGAAATACGGAAGCATTGCACAATTTAAAAATGTACGAGCGCCGCCAAAGACCAGCATGGGCCCCCACCCGCCAGAGAAAGTGGACAACCGCAAAACGACCGCGCGCCCGACCGAGGTCGATGACCGCTCGCGCAAAGGTGCCTCACCATCTGAGAGCTCATGGACCGAGTTTCAAGTTATACCTTCGTATAACTTTATGTAGCGTTAAATTTATGATTATAAATTCGTTTTAGCCTCCCTTTACCACAACAAAGAAGTTTAAAGGGGGGATGTACGAAGGCACCATTTGGTATGGATTTAAGATAATGTAGTGTACAGTGTAGTTTCAAGGCATGCATTGCGTATAAAATTAACACATTGACTATGTATTGGTACATTTGTGAACCACAAGGTAAATTGCTCATTTATGCACTGCCATAAATGAATTTCATTTCAATTGGTGCACTACATTTAAAATTGATGATAGCATAATATATTACAGTACAACTATATTTATCACTCTTTTAAGAAAGGATAAAAATGTAAATGAGCCATAGAGACGGTTTTTCAGTTCTGCGTCTTTCAATGTAACCAAATCAACAGTGCAAAAATAGCAAACGTGTTATACATTTCCCATAATGAACCCAGCTTGTATGGCAAAAAATAAAATTGCAGTTATTCAACTAAAACAATGTTTGCTTCAAGTTATAAAAAATGGATGCTAATTTTTAAGGTAAAAGATCCAGTTCAAACAAAACACACAACTCAGGTTTTGACTGAGTTATCTATTATGCATTTGTTATCGCATAGAATGAGATCTCAACTGGAGTTGAAAGCTCTCTAGTTAGGTTTATTGACTTGTATATTAACTATTATTCTAAGACAATCTTGAATTATAAGTACAATGTCTTCACCAAAGATATTCTAACATGGCAAGCATCACAAAAAATAATAAAATATTAAAGTTAACAAATAGTGTCCTAGACTTCTGCACATATATTGCACAGCCTCTGTATAATACAGAAGCAACTCAAAATTATAAAAACAAAACTAGCATATAGCCAGTTAAACTGATAAAAACTTTAATAAGCATGGAATGATTCAATTGAGTGAGTTACTCTACAAAGGTGACAGAGCCCCAAGCCATCACCACAGCAAGGACATCAGAAGGCCTTGAGTTCTTTATTTTTTCAGCAATAATTTTGGTCAATCAAGAAGTCAACAGATGCCCATGAATACAAATTTTTTTTCCCCAAATTTTAGACCTATCCTGACCTATTTTACACTAACTCATTCCAACCCATGACCTATCCCAGCCTCATGACCTGTCCCAGCCCGTCATGACCCGTCCCAGCCTGTCATGACCCGTCCCAGCCTGTCATGACCCGTCCCAGCCTGTCATGACCCGTCCCAGCCTGTCATGACTTGTCCCAACCGAATCTTGGCTAACATATTCTCTTTTGCTCATCCTAAAATAATCTAAGATACCTATGAATTTTCTAAGCATCTAATCACACTTGCATATTTAGTGGTTACACTTCTTTAATCACATAGTCAAAATATTATACACGTGTGCTCACATAGTCAAAATATCAAACACGTTTGCTCGTGCTCTAAGTCATGGAAGAAAATGAATAACTAAGTTACAATACTGATCAGGCATGGAAAAAAGTAAAAACCACAGAACATGCAAAATTATATGATGGATGACATTTTTATAATCAGCCAGAATTTAAATGCTGACATTTTAATAATTTGCCAGGATAAAAATATGAACACTTCTCTAATCAGCCAGAATTTAAATACCAACACTTAATAATTAGTTAGAATTTAAACACTAACACTTTTATAATGTGCCAGAAATTAAACCCCGACACTTAATAATTAGCAAGAATTTAAATACTGACACTTTATTATGAGCCAGACTTTTAATATCAACAAAATGAAATGACTGAACTTCTACTTCATCATATCATCATAGGTCCTAGTGACTCCTAACTAATCAGTCCATCTCTCAATAGCAGACAGCTATGACCTTTTAATACAATAAGTCTTATTCACAATGTAAAAGTGTAAATCCCTCCCCTAATATAATCCTTGATTTAAATTCACATTTTACAATGAAGATAATTAAAATAAATATGTAACTGAAAATCTGATAGATATGACTAATAAATAAATACCTGCCTAAGCAAGTCTTTATCACTAAAAACAATTTCAAACACATCTCATAATTTTATCCTGTTCTTATAGGTCAATTTCACTAGTACACAAGCACACCTTGGCAAGAATTGAATAAAGATAGAATATCAGAATTTCTGTATATACAAAGCTGAAATAGCTAAAAAAACTTGCTATATAAGTAAAAAAAAGTTGTAAGTGCACACAAGAGCACCAGTAAATATTTTACAATGCCAATGTAATGCCCTTCATAATCCAACAATACCTCTTCCGCACTTTTAACCACACTAGGCCTAATACGATATAGGCTAACCTAAAAACAAATATATTTTCAGAAAATAACTCAACGGCAATCAGCCGATGAAAACGAACGAAAATGAAACTATAGATAACTGTTGAGGGTTATCCAATAAATTATGAACGTCATTCATAAAATATATCCACACAGACAAATTGCTGCGTTCCAGCAACAATTTAATCAAGTTCTTATATGATATTGATGTAAGACCACTTACTGTTATTAATGCATCCTATATCATAAAATGAACTTACGCTTCCAAAATAAGCAGCAAAATGAGCAGCAGTCCAGCCGTATTCTGAATCTTCGGCGAGTAGAAGGTTACTGTTACTAATGTTTTGCTGCAGGCAGAGCAACACCTGCTTTAGAGCTTCTGTGTTACTATCACGGCAGGCGTGATGCAACGGATACTGGCTCATCAAAACTTTTTCTTGTTCTTCAGACCACGAACCATCGCTGTTTTGAAGCATATTTGCGACAATGAAAGAATAAATAACTAATAAGATAAATCACGCAGTCCATGCGACACGTGGGACCAATCAGAAAAATTGCTGAGAGGACAGCACTAAACAACCTCACCGTACGAGATCTTAACTCGAGTAGACCGGTAGAATCGAAGAAGCGTGAATTAACCCGGTACAACCAAGGCTGCCAACCGAAAAATATCTCCCAGCTATCGGCCACCTATTAATTATCTTATTTATGTGTAAACAGAAAAGAAATATTAAAAAATTGAATTATTCAATCTCTGTAAGACAGTAAAAGACCGTGAAAAGTTCTTTATAGCTGTTGTCAAGAAAGCTAAAAATAAAATGTTTACAGTGATGCAGAAAACGTAAAAATTTAAGCAGTAACCTATTTAAAAATCATTTGTCTCATTTATCAGTAAGTTCTCCACATAACTAACAAGTACCCGCTCTCATACTTTTTCCGTATTATGCATAGCTGACGATACATGTAGAATTCTTTTAATAGCTTCAGCTTCTGTATTTTTCATCCCACATGGATAAAAAATTAATTTTCATTTTCTTGCTGAGCTGGGGCATCATTAATTAAAAAGTTAACTTCGTTAATCGGTAATTCGTTAACCAACAAAGATCAAAAACTCAAATGAAAAAACAACGTAAACGATGCGCAAATTTGAAAGACAATCACCCGGGCGTTTTACCTTTAACGGAAAATGGAACAATTATTTCTTACACATTTATACGCATCGGTCACTCAAAAACTTGTTTTCCTGTACACGCATATAATGGCCATTAAGGTCGAAACGTGTTAATAGTAATTTTCATGTTACTATTTCTTATCATAACTGAAAACGAACACCATTCAAAATCAATTTTGAAGATGAGTGAAAGATTTGATTTTTAAGCAAAATTACAAAATTCAAGAATTTTTACCTGATCAACATCAAACTTTGGAATTTTAGACTCGTTTATCTTCAAATGTTTTAAACAATCACTTTAGTTGTCACCCTCTGATAATTCTTGATAAATAACAAATTGGAATTCTTTGGTTTTGCACGTTTTTCTTTTTAATGACTACACGTTTTAGGTGAGATTTTAGCTTGTCAGATTCTCAGCTACGTGACCAGTTTTCTTCATTTTGATGATTTCACTTTTTCATAACTGATCTGTAAATACGCTGATCATTTATGAAATTTAATTTTAATCGTCCTTTTGACATAAATAAATGTTTTGTACGGTCTATTATTGATTTTTTTACAAAAATTAGAATTTTCACCTGTTGCGCGTTCTTTGGCAAATTTGGAGTCAGATTTTGAAATAGATTACGTTCTCGTTAAGTAACGGTGTCAGCTTAAGTTCTTCTGCTGACTTGGTTACGCCACGAGCTGATTTTTTCCTTAATTCTCACGTTTTAGGTTTTTGAAATAAAATTTAAAAATTATGGTGATATAAATCAACTCATAGAGTAACCAAGTCAACAAAAAACTCACGCCCCAAGCGGTACCGCTTCGATGTCGTAAACAATAACAAATCCGGCCCCAGGTTTCAAGCATAGGACTAACAGGCATTGCTCATACTCACGTACTCGTGACTGAAGACAAACCTTTTTTTCAGATTTCTTTTCATCATCACATGTATGCCAATTTTAAACAACAACCTGTCGTGCTTTTCAGTTTATAAACTTTGATACAAATTATTTGTTCTGTACACTTGGATTAATTGGTCATTCAATAATTTGTTTTCCTGGAGAGTGTAGATGCTGATGATGGCAATTGAGGTCGAGTGTTGAAAATTTCATCTTTCCTTCGTTCAGTTGAAAAACTAACGGGAAAATAAAATTCTTTAAATATACTCGCATCGCTGTTTTATTCATTGGTAGACTTTACAAGCAGCAAAACATTAACAAGCTAAGACAAAAACATTTGTTTTGCCCAGGATTTTCTCGGTTCTCATTACATGTTTCCATTTTCAACTTCATGCAACTGTTAACTAAGGGGTTACTTTGTAACCTGAGGGGCAACTCAGAGTGGCAACACTTAATGCGACTTTAATTGTTAACTGACGGGTTACTTTGTAACCTGAGGGGCAACACAGAGTGGCAACACTTCATGCTACTTTAAATGATAACAAACAGGTTACTTTGTTGCCTGATGAGCAACACAGAGTGGCAACACTTCACCCTACTTTTAATGTTAACTAACGGGTTACATTTTTGCCTGAGGGGCAACACAGAGTGGCAACACTTCATGCTACTTTATATGTTAACTTATGGGTAACTTTTTTGCCTGAGGGGCTACAAACAGGCTACAAAGTCAATAAAGGCAAAGGATCTCACTCAGGCCCTTATTCTTAAAGAAGCTAACTTATCTATCACCTACTTTTTTACTCATCGTTGAAGCATACCATTTTTTTCAGTTTCTGATACGTATATATATATATGACTATTTTCTCATTCACATGGACCCATTTCACTCATCTAGCATTAGCTTTCACTCTAGAAATAGGAATAATTCCTTTTCCAGTTTCTGATGATTCACATGATTGACATGAATCTACTTTACCCATCCAGCATTAACTTTCACTCTACAAATAGGAACAATTCCTTTCCAATCTCTGCGACATACATATAAGTAATTTCTCACTCACATGAATCCATTTTACTCATTCAGCACTAGCTTTCACTCTAAAAATAGCAACAGTTTCTATTTGCTCGGTTGCGGAAAATAAATGTCTCGTACCCAGCATTGACACGCTAAAAGGGACACAACTTACTGATGTGAAAGCTTTTCTCTCTCAAAAACTGGTGCACAAATGTTTAAATTTTTTCTCAACTGGTGCGAATTGATGTCGAACGACAAAGCACACAGGTGTCTTCCTTACGTTAAAATTTCAAAACGGGTTTATCTAGAATCCTTGTTCTGTTTCATATTCGTCGTGGCTGTCTACTGTAGATGCAATACTTTCCTCGGCGGTTTCAATATTCGTCGTCGCTGTCCTCCATCGTTTCAATATTTACCACGGCTGTCCATCGTTTCAATATTCGTCGTCACTGTCCTCCGTCGTTTCAATATTCACCACGGCTGCCCATCGTTTCAATATTCGTTGTCACTGTCCTCCGTCGTTTCAACATTCGTCGTCACTGTCCTCCGTCGTTTCAATATTCACCCCGGCAGTCCATCGTTTCAATATTCGTCGTAACTGTCCTCCATCATTTCAACATCCATCGTCACTGTCCTCCGTCGTTTCAATTTTCATCACGGTGGTCCATCATTTCAATATTCGTCGTCACTGTCCTCCACGACGTCCACGGAGTCCGTGCCGACCTCCTCGTAGTCCTTCTCGAGGGCGGCCATGTCCTCCCTGGCCTCCATGAACTCGCCTTCCTCCATCCCTTCGCCCACGAACCTGCGAGAATCATCGCAAGAATCATCGCAAATGAATGTACAATATTACCTCTAGTAATTCAACACTGCAATCAATTCTAAGTATTTCAGGAAACTTTTTAAGTATTAACTTTCTCCTACTAAGTAGTTACTCTCTCTAGCTCTGTAAGTATTTCAAGAAACTCTTTTAGAATTTAACTCTTTCTCTCCTACTTAGTAGTAACTCTCTCTAACTCTCCAAGTATTTTAGGAAAGAAAAATTGTACGAATAGGAAAGAGAGTAACTCGAAGTAGGTAAGCAATAACTGTAAGTATCTCTAAGGGAATTTGGAAAGGTAACTCTCACTAATTTTTCAAGTATTTACGGAGAGGAAAGATATGCGAACAGGACAGATGGATAGTAGAGTCAATGTTCACAAACAAAATGCATGCAGATTGCAGTGGGTGCAACCAATATCCAATGTATGACAAAAGATTACTTAGTATAGATACGCTAAAGCAAGGCAGTTGGAAATTGAACATATACGTGTTTTGAATAAAAAAGTATTAAATTTGCGATTACTTTGGTGTTGTGTAAGTTAGGAAGGCTTTTGATCGTACGTCATATATTTATCCCACACCTACTGTATCTTCTGTGAGAAAAGCTCGTTCCACAAATCTCTTCGAAACGGTGTGACCACAGTTTTATTTTTCAGATAATATTAGAGCATCGAGCACAATTAGTTGCACTCGTACTATTATAGTTATCCTTGTTTACATCGGTGCATGAAACCCAAAATTTCTTATCAAACTCACCTATTATTCGAAATTCTAATCCTTCCCACATGTATAATTAAGCACTTTGATATGAATGATTTGTTCTGTGCACTTGGATGAATTGGTCATTCAATAATCTGTTTTCCTGTAGACGCTACTGCATGTTGACCAAATTGAGATTGGGAGTTTAAAATTTCCCCTTTCTTTTTTTCAGTTGAATTACTTAAGAGAAAATACCGCATGTCCAACCAAAACACGAACCGAGTATTTATTTTCCCGAATCAGTAATACCTGTAATTATTTCCCGTATCAGTAGTAATCAGTTATACCGCATAATTTTGCTTGAAATTAAATGCTTATGGTATTCTTATGATGTGGTATTCACTGATACGGGAAAATCAATACTCGGTTCGGGTTTTTGTGGGACATACTGTATAGCGTCAGTCATTGCATCCTGTCATTAATGGTAATGCATTTGGAACCCAGAGTCATGTACGGCATGTCACGCGTCAACTTGGTACGTTGGAGTAAATCTTAAGTTTTTAATATACCCTTGGAATCGAGAGGAGAAGAGTAAGTGCACGAATTAGGGGGTAAGGCATCTCAATATTGCATGAAGGAAACCTTTCTCTCGCTTGCTGCGCGCAAACCGTCACACCAATACCAAGCCAACGCTTCAGCCCAAAACCCTGCCCTTCTTTATCCGCATTTTATACACATATAAGTGTGAGAACTTATCCTTGTTTTTTGACCCCGCCTATGTTTATGGACATTTCAGACGCTTATAGCGAGAGTTTTCATCCTTCTGTTCTGGCCCTGCCCATGTTTATCGATATTTTAACACTAATATACGTTAAAACCCATCCTTGTCTTCAGCTCCTGTCAATGTTTATGAACATTTTAGACGCTTAGAGGCGTCAAAACCTATCTCTATCTTCTCGCCCTGCCCTTGCTTATAGGCATTTTAAGCACTTTTAAATTCATCCTTGTCTTTTGGATCAGCTAGACGGTCCCCGTGCACAAGGTTAAAAAATATTACCTATTTCAAAAAGTTTAGCCCTGGCATAAAAAATGATGGCTCATGTATATGCTGACAAAGATAGTTAATGCATAGTAGCATTTAATCTCTTTTTTTCTGATCACGTGAACAACTTGTGTGCGACCAGCGTATCTGTGACGCATGCTGCACTATACAGGGTGTCCACCACCATTGTGTCCGCTAAAAATATACTCACTGACCGATATATGTGATACCGGAACCATACATCGGTGTCATATGGTTCCGGTATGATGTACCTACATACCGGTATCATATATACATATATCGGCCAGCGGATACATTTTTTGTGGATTTGTATCATGGGTACAACTAAACGTTATTTTTATCTTTGAACCATCTTGTATCATGGGTACAACTAAACGTTATTTCACCTTGAAGCCGGTGGATCTTGTCCCCTTGTATCATGGGTACAACTTAATGTTATTTTTATCCTTGAGCTGTCTTGGATCATGGGTACAATTAAACGTTATTTTAGCCTTGAATCATCATCATGTATCATGAGTTCAACTAAGCGATTTATGTGCCGCTCCGATTTTCCTACAATATTTTTAACACAAATTGAGAAGACGAATACCTCTCTGATTTCCCAACAGAATTTTTAACACAAATTGAGAAGACGGATAGCGCTCTGATTTCCCAACAGAATTTTTAACATTTCCCTATTTTTAACAGAAATTGAGAAGGCGGGGCCCTACCAGTGAACGAAGGCCCTCTTGGCGTACATGAGGTCGAACTTGTGGTCGAGGCGGGCCCAGGCCTCAGCGATGGCGGTGGTGTTGCTCAGCATGCACACCGCCCGCGCCACCTTCGCCAGGTCCCCGTCAGGCACCACCGTGGGGGGCTGGTAGTTGATGCCGATCTAAAGAAAAGAAATTTTTGGTAAAGAAAAGAACGGTAGTTGATGCCGATCAAAAGAAGAATAGATCCGGTAGCTGATAGACGAAGAAAAGGCACGGTAGTTGATGCCGATCTAAGGAGAATGAATCTTTTTGATAGAGAAACGAATGGTGGTTGATGCCGATCTAAGGAAAAGGAATCTTTTTGATAAAGAAAAGAACGGTAGTTGATGCCGATCTAAGAAAAAGAAATCTTTGGCGTATGGAAAAATCTTTACGATTAGGAAAAGACACTAAATGTAAAAAGCGATTTTGATAAGGAAAAGACGCTCTGAGTGTAAGAAGCGACTTTGATAAGGAAAAGACGCGTTGAGTGTAAGAAGCGACTTTGATAAGGAAAAGACGCTCTGAGTGTAAGAAGCGATGATGGTTTGTGATTTGTTTGGAATCGTTAAAATGGTCTCAACATTTTTAAAAAACGATTCGCATGAAATGATTGTAGTTAAATCAATGAATTCAACAGACAGTATGCAAGGAATGATTGATAGTAGAATCAACGGATTCAACAGACAGTAGACGTGAAATGGTTGTAGTAGAATCAACATATTCAACAGACAGTACACTTCGAATTACTGTGTACAATAAGTCATGTATTAAACACAAGGTACGTATATGGAATGAACATTGAAGGAGCAGACTTGGCAACACGTATTACGCAAAAACTGTGATGTAACATGTATGACGCAAAAACTGTGATGTAACACGTATTACGCAAAAACTGTGATGTAACACGTATTACGCAAAAACTGTGATGTAACATGTATTACGCAAAAACTGTGATGTAACATGTATAACGCAAAAAACTGTGATGTAACATGTATTACGCAAAAAATTGTGATGTAACATGTATTACGCAAAAACTGTGATGTAACACATATTACGCAAAAACTGTGATGTAACATGTATTACGCAAAAACTGTGATGTAACACATATTACGCAAAAACTGTGATGTAACACGTATTACGCAAAAACTGTGATTTAACATGTATTACGCAAAAACTGTGATGTAACACATATTACGCAAAAACTGTGATGTAACACGTATTACGCAAAAACTGTGATGTATCATGTATTACGCAAAAACTGTGATGTAACACGTATTACGCAAAAACTGTGATGTAACATGTATTACGCAAAAACTGTGATGTAACACGTATTACGCAAAAAATTGTGATTTAACATGTATTACGCAAAAACTGTGATGTAACACATATTACGCAAAAACTGTGATGTAACACGTATTACGCAAAAACTGTGATGTGACATGTATTACGCAAAAACTGTGATGTAACACGTATTACGCAAAAAATTGTGATGTAACACGTATTACGCAAAAACTGTGATGTAACATGTATTACGCAAAAAACTGTGATGTAACATGTATTACGCAAAAAATTGTGATGTAACATGTATTACGCAAAAAATTGTGATGTAACACGTATTACGCAAAAAATTGTGATGTAACATGTATTACGCAAAAAATTGTGATGTAACATGTATTACGCAAAAAATTGTGATGTAACACGTATTACGCAAAAGAAAAGGAAGAAAGAAAGAAAAACAGTTTATTTCCAATAGAGATGGTACAAAAGTACCATCATTGGTTTTTAAAATATCTTAAAGTTAATACACTTAGATGATACACACACACGAGTATTTTAATACCCATGTACTAGTCGAAAAATGATTGAGGGCAATGTACTCCTAATCTTGCTTAAACTACATTTGATGATACATGT